>JACATO010001865.1:47500-104123 GCA_018389105.1 Nautilus pompilius | reverse complement strand
TAATTTCTCGAAAACCACAAGATTTCTTTGTATTTCGGGAATTAGCGGAAATAAAGAGACAAGCAAGCAACGGATTTTTTATTTGTATAATAGGGCTAGAAAGGGCCCCTCACATCGTTACTAAGATATCGGCGCCTTGCTTCAATCCTCAGCTATTCTGATAATTCGCTCTCCACATCCTATCATTCCAAAAAAAAGAGAAAAGACGAAATAGTTGATGGATTGCTGTTGTGGTAGAAGACAAGAGTCCGGCCATTTGCGCATGAGAACCACGCGATGGTCCAGTGAAGCTCGGTCAGCGACGCCCGAGTTACGGTCAGACAGGGAAACATGCGTTTGCGCGAAGACAACCGCCAACACAATGTCGAACATAAGGTGATGGATAATATATACAATATACATTTACGATGTAGTAAAGGGGGCGTTGGGGATTTTTACGTGTGGAAAGACCACATCGATATCTCCGGGTTAATTACTCGTAAATTTGTATTCATCCTTACGCTTCCTTCAATAAGATCACTTCTCAGTTTTAAACCACTCCTACAGTGAATCTAAAAAAATCCCGTCGACTTTATTGCTGTTTTTTAAGGGGAGGAGAAACGAAGAATAAAATGCATTATTATTATTATTAGATTATTATTATTTATTATTATTATTATGATTATTATTATTATTATTAATTATTATTATTAATCGATCGGTCGGTCAGTTTTTTATGGCCGGCAGTAAACCACCCGAGACTGCCCAGAACAAAGTTCCTGCCGAGGGAGGGACTGGCGTGGCCGACTATACCAGCTGACACTGGCTCCGTACCAACATCTGGAGCAGCAGGTCGGGAGGGACCTACGTAACTTACCTGCAGCTAGTTACTGCCCGTTCTCGGTTCGAACGGTGATCGGGCTGTACGGGAAGTAACCGAACCCCTTTGTTTCCCTTTAGTCGGGCGCCACCAACTACATCTGTTAGAATTCGCCGAAAGCGACATCTCCCGGTTGTAGTGCTCCTCCCAGAGAATGCGCCGGAGAGCTGTCCAACTCGAAGCGAGACTGCTGGAAATATGCTACTTTAAATAATTAATTGCCCATCTTCGGAGGGTTTCTAGTACAAGATAAAAGATCCCTGGTTTTGACGAGTTTTCCCGAAGGGTGACTAAAGAAACTCTTTCCCTGCCGCCATTAACAGAGTATTGTGAGCTGAGAGGAACTCGTAGCTTAATCAGTTTCTGTTTGTTCTTCAGAAAACCTCGATAATTTTTTATTGTTTTAATCCAGTTCATTCTTGACCGCGCCACCGGGACGTGTCCACTAGATAGTATTACTACCAATGCCGGGGATTGGAAAACTTTCTAAATTCTGCAACACGTCGCCAATAGCTTCCCGTTCTTACCTGTGACAACTGATGTTTTAAAAGTACATCTGGCAAAAGCCAGAGTTTAGTGTACCCGACTTTCTAAATGAAGACCGAGTCCCATCCACCAGGCAGCTTTAATTAAATCCCCTTAACTGAAGTCGTTAAAATCCTTCGCTATTCAACGCAGATTAATTGTACCGACTTAATAGATTATTGGAATCTTTAATAGCGATAACGGAATTCTCTCCACAACCGTAACATCGTCGGATATTTCTTTACGTGCAGGTGCGTGTGTGTGTGTGTGTGCTGCCTTCCTTCGTCACTGACTAATCAACTGTGCTAAATATACACTGATAAGTAACAACTCGCCACTACAGCGAAATTAGTTAGTATTTCTGATTATCTCTCCTGGTCACTCGCTCTCAGCAGATGTTCCCTTCGTCTAATTTAATAAATCTGTTTGCCAATACAGCTGCCGATTGTTTACCAGATTATGTATTGTAATCAATTTACTTTGGCAGTAATTCTGCGGTTTTAATATCATTTGCATAAATTAGGTTAGAATTTCTTGGTAATACATGACTTTTGTCATCTGCTGATGTGGCAACATGTTGAGTGACCCGACTGACCTTCGACCTTTCTTTCCGCGGACTTCTAAGGCACTACTTGTTTCTTGTTTTTCTAAATAACGTTCTGCGCCCCATTCCCCAGAACCCTGTGTACGAAATCAGTTTCTACTACTGTACTTTATTCCCCTCTCCCCGTGATTTTGTCCTCAAATGATAGCCGTGTATACGAAAGCAGAATTTAGCGAGTAGTTGGAACTGTCTCCCGTAACAAAGATGCAAACGGAAAGATGGAGCGCGCGAGAAGTTTCTCAGCAGTATTTCAGCGACGAGAACTTCTCTCTCTTTAATATCATCCCAGACAGGTAAAAACTGGTCAGCCTGGCGCTTTTAGCTCTAACCGTTGTCCAGGTGTAAAAGTAACTACTGTTTGTCACCTGTCTGCAGTCTTCGGCGCGGGCAGAATCCATCAGATTTTCGAACACCCATCACTTAAAGAACTAGAAATAAACTCTTGGGAAGAAGAGAAGATGTCATACTAAAACAACGACATGGGGAAGGGGTCGGTCGAGACGGATTTTAAAAGCTAACTAATCTGACTGTAGCCGGCCCGGGTCCGACACTGATCCACTGACAGAGCGGGCGAACTGATCTCACACCAGGCGAAATAGTTTTGGGAAGTGGGAAATCTTGTCCGATCATTCCGACAAAAAAAAAAAAATTCGGTCTTCATCTTTAAAACTGTTTAATTTGATTTTTTTTTTTTTTAATTTTGCCATTTCTTTGGTATATGATCCAGATAACAGACATCCAGTCACCACCAACGGGGGCCGCCCATCACGTGCTTCCGTTATCGTCATTGTATAACGACGGAACTCTAGCTAACAGGGCCGTTAACAAACCGCTACATTTCTCGCAAACATTGCTTCTGTCACTTAAATTTGCCGGACGTAGAACAGTAGCATAAATCTATAAGGGACACGAATCCTTTCTACTGCTGTTGATTAGTTCCGAAGGACAGATCTGCAGCAGCAGCAGCAGCAGCAGCCGCCTCTTCTCTCTGGAGCGATTTCCAGAAGGGTCCACCTGTCTTCCTGCGACAGCCTGTACCCGTGTCTTTAGTTGGCCGACGTGCAGACGCCTTATTCTTCTATAATAATAATAATAATAATAATAATAATAAGATAATAATAATAATAATAATATAATAATAATATACGTTTCTGTTGTCGGAGTTTGTCTGCTGTTTCGGAGCCGGACCCAAAGTGCTGGGTATTGATCGGAAGGGCACGTGGCCTTTGTTGGTGCGGACTAGACCGGCGATTGTGGCGCTAAACTCGGATAATCAGCTTCTTTATAAAAAGAAGAGTGGGATGAAAACAAATTTAATTACGCTCACGGAGAAAAAAAATTCTTTTTTCTTTATTTATTTAAACATCGCGCAGCGTTTGCTTAGACCAGCATAACAAATCAGAAGAGGCTTGACTCATGGTTCTGGTTTACAGCGAGGTAAGCTGTCGGGGCGGGACCACGTGACGCAATCGGCGATCTCTCGTTGTGACGTAAGCAGGAGGAGGCGGAAAGTCCTGTTTTACACCGTCTCCGCCAGGGTGGCCGGGCTGTGTGTGTGTGTGTGTGAGAGAGAGCCAGGGCTGTTTGTTGTCTGCTTGTTTTAATTTAAAATTTAGTTTATCTCGCGGCGTCGACCCCCTCCCCGCACACACCCAGACTATTTACGGATATCTCGGAGTACAGGTCCCGGGTTTTGGTCGGAAAAGCGGCTCAGGGAGACGTTTTAATTTCGGTTTTTAACCCGCCAGCTCCGGAAACCGTCGGCGGAGGGTTTCTAATTAATTTAACCGATTGTAAAAATGGCCTCTTCACCAAGGAAAAAAGAATGCAAAGCTTGAGAGAGAGGGAGAGAGGAGGGAGAGGAGAGGAGAGAGAGAGAGAGAAAGAGAGAGAGAGAGATGACGTCATGACAGAGAGAGATGGAGAGAGAAGAATGGGGGAGGACAGAGAGAGAGAAGAGAGATGATGTCAGTACAGAGAGAGAGAGGGAAGAGAGAGACGGACGTCATGACAGAGAGAGATGGAGAGAGAGAGAGAGGGAGGACAGAGAGAGAGAGAGAGAGAGAAATGGAGAGAGAGAGAGAGAGATGACGTCATGACAGAGAGAGATGGAGAGAGAAGAGATGACAGTCATGACAGAGAGAGATGGAGAGAGAGAGATGGAGAGAGAGAGAGAGAGATGAGAGAGAGAGATGACGTCATGACAGAGAGAGAGATGTGGAGAGAGAGAAGAGAGAAAGACGGAGCCGCGCGCGAGAGGTAGAGGCTGACAGTAACCGAGAAAGGAACTTTGAACAGTTCAGAGGGATAAATAAATAAGTAAATAAATACAAATGAAATTTTCAAAATAAAATAAAACGGACTGGCCGGCCGGGCTTACTGTGGTCCATGAGGCCACGACAGAGCCCGGGACAACAGAACTGCCCCACCACCCCGGACACTTTACACCACTTCTACTCCTCACTCCTAAAGAAACATCCAAAAAATATCCGTGAGCGTAAGAGGAATTTTTACTTTTATATTTTAAAAAAAATTGTTAGTTTATAATAAACTGTTCAACTTTCATAATAAATTCTACTTCACCTGACAGTTTCTGTATTTCTGTTTTTATCATTGAACTAACTTACTGGTCACACCTAGGATAGTAAGATGTGGGTTGCGGTCTGCAGGGTAATTCTCCGAGTAGAAACAACAGCGAAGAATAGAGTCATCCTCTCTGGTATTAAAAACTCTAATACAGTCTCCTTTTGTACTTCTGTATAATAATAATAATAATAATAATAATAATAATAATAATATAATAATAATAATAAATAATAATAATAATAATAATAATAATAATAATAATACTAATAATAATAATAATAATAATAATAATAATAATAATAATAATAATAATAATAATAATAATAAAATATAATAATAATAATAATAATAATAATAATAATAATAATAATAATAATAAAATAATAATAAAATTGTTTCGAAGATGAGTTTTTTTTAACGAATTAGCAGACAATAGAACTTTGAAGACTGTAATAGTTGCTACCTTTAGGAGAAAACAAAATATAAGAGTTACAAAAATTTCTGCAGTAAATTTTCTACTTAAAATTCTGTGTAGGCTGTTTATTCTACGGCGCAAACGAAAACTGCTGGCATGTCGCTGGTTCGTGGATGTGTACTCAGGTCTGCACACAGCTGTTTTCTCCGTCTGCCTTCATGCAAATTAAAATACCTGTAAAAAAAAAATCCACCTTTTTTTGTTTTATTTTATTTTTTCAAAATCTCAAATCAATTGTCCAGGTTCTTTGTTAACGATCAAATCACAGAAAAATCAGCTTTTGAAATTTAAATTCTCTAATCAATGTCGCTGAAGTTACACCCTGCTCTCTCTCTCTCTCTTCTCTCTCTCTCAAGCATCTTCCTCCTCCTCTCTCTCTAATCATCTTCCTCTCTTCCCCTTTCTCTCTCTCCTCTCAAGCATCTTCCTCCTCCTCTTTCTCTCTCAATAATCTTCCTCCTCTCTCTCTCAAGCATCTTCCTCCTCCTCTCTCTCTCTCTCTCTCATATATACTCTCACGTTAACGGTAAAACGTTAAACCTTTGACAATGAAAAAAGGTATATATATATCGCCTTTGCTCTAAAGTTGGATTCTGTTTAATGTTACTTTCATTTCTAAAAAATAATTGAAAATAAAACTTTAAAAACCTACAGAGAATATTTTCTCCTAACTAATATTTTGTTATTTTTATTTCTGATTAATGAATTGCCTATATAATTACCGGTGTTGTTGTCGGATCAGAGACTTATCCCTCCCACTCCACTCTTTGTTCCTTTTTTCTATCCGTATAAACCACACCGTATAAAGTTACCACTGAGTCCTATATTTGGCTAATTACTCTTTGACAGCATTCAAAAGATATTACATTAAATTCCTTGATATTCCGGAAAAGATACCTGATGAGGGGCTATTGACGTGTAAAACATCACTGTCAGCAAAAGCTGTTAGTTTTGGGATCAGGACTAGGAACCAGACAGGTAAACTTCTCCTAGCTGGAAGTGCCTCCATGTAGCCACCTCTACGCTGTGTTAGTTCCCACGCCCACAAAACAGCATCTTTATCCAAAAATGATAGGGGCTAGGAGATGCAGCAACAGAGTGCCCACCTATTTGCTTGTCTCTTTCCAAAATAATTGTTAAAGGGACACGTGCGTGGGTCAGTCGATTCTACCTCCTATCTTCTCGAACTATCTACCCTTCTACTGTTTTAAATATCTGAAGAAGAAAAATGAAGTATCTGTTTTCGTTCTGGTTTTTCTCCATTTGTTTAACCAAGTTCGTCGCTGTGACGACGCGTTGTAGATTTCTTACCTGTACATCTGGCTCAAGAGAATTTAAAAATAGTTATTCATCTCTCCATTAAAAATGTATTATACTTTTTTTAAAAAAAAAACTTCCTTCTTAGCTTTAAGACATTTTTTTTTTCTCTTAAAGCAGCCAACCCCTTCGAACTCCCCCGCCAACTAGAAGATTCCGATCTCACAGAAGAGGTACCAGGCGGGTGGCTAGGCATGAGGAGCCATTTCCTTCCTCCCCATCTGTAGTCCTCTTCTCTACAGAACAGGCGATCATCTGTAATGCATGCTGAGCGACATGGGAGCAGCAAACTGTATTACATTTGCTCCCTTAAGGGAGATTCCATGAAGTAACTAGAACAAATTGTTAATTTCAACCGCGGAGTTATACAATGTGTGCTGGCCCTAAGAGACGGCTGTGGACGGACTCCACGCTCAATAGCACCAGGACTTGGGCTGGCTGTTCTTTCCTTGTCTGTTTCCGTGTTTTAGAATTACGCTTCCCTACTCAATCGCTGGTAAATAACAGAAGTAAACACAAATAGATAAATATATGACTTGAGATCTAGCTGTCCCCACCCCAGCGCTACGGTCGACGAGAGATTAAACTCTCTTACGATTTGACGTCAGAAATCCAAGTCGCGGAGACGATCGCACGCGTATGGGCAACTTCTCGTCTTGGAAAATCCCGGTAAAACTGCTTTAAAGACTTAGTTAGCTACTCAAAATCATGTCACTCCAATAAAGGTCTGTGGCCTGTGTTGATTACTCGCCGGATTATCAGTCCGTCTACAAGAGGCAGAGAGAGAGATCCAAGCTGGAGCACCGACCGACCAGTCGAGATGCTTCGTGCCGCGGCCGGCAACACCGCCTCGCCGAGTGGGCAAATGTCGCTAGTAAATTATGCAATCCGGCTTTAATGGGATCACCGGTCAACAACGGAAGGACAGGGTTAGTGAACTCGACAGCGCATAAATATAAACAGTATTTCTCACGTCTCGGCCTTCCACACGTGTTTGTTTAGCGCGACGATTAGGGCCGGATCCAGCGGGGAGAAGAAATGGATTCATTGTGCCATCGAAACCGGGTGATATGGAAAACGCATCAAACCGACTTTTATTCCCGCGCGACGACAGATAAAAGAAAAACCTAGGCGTGTCTCGTGTCGTCGGCTTCGGCATCGGTTAGAATTTTCTTAAGCACGGCTTGTCCTGGAAACGCTTAATTCGCTGCCGGATACGAGAAACGAGGTTTCAGAATTTGCTTAGGGGTAATACGAGACCCGACGTCCTAGAACTCCCAGCCAGTTATCTAAGGGCGTGTTTGATTGGCTGACAAGATATACTTACTTAGTAACGGAGATGTCGATTAGTTTGATCCGAAGCAGTCAGAAATTGTGGGGGTAATCTATTGAGGTTTCTAAACAAACCGTTGTAGAATAAAAACAGACTTGTAGTTTAAAGCTAAAATGTGACTGCAATCAAGAGTAGAATAAAAGTTTAAAATATGGACTGCTATTTCATGTGTGTAGTTTTGAACGTCAGTGTAACTAAACTTCTTTCAGACTGCATTATTACAGTAAGATGAATGACAGCACCCGCACAGTTAAGGTCGCTAGGATATTTCTAATTCAAAAAAAAAAAAAAAGAAGCTTTGTGATGAAAGTTTGAAAACAGGCTTTATACCTGCGGGTATGTTCTTCTGGAAATCTCTCATGCGTGTTACCAGCTAAGCTAATGTTTGCGTGAAGTATAGAAATTTAATTTGTGAAAGGAGTCAGTTCGGCCATTTTTCCATCACGACTTGATGGAGCTGCGTTTCGATGTTCTCTCCCTACCGAGGTGTATGTGTGATGTTGTCATCTTTACAGCATTTTCCTTGGGGGGGCGCAGTGGGCTTTTGTATTTTAGAATTGTTCAAGTGGCTTGGATCGTCCAAGCACTCCGCAGCGGTCGACTGTAGACAAGCTCTGTGGAATCAAGAGATAACTAAGCCCTGTTACAGCGACAGAGAAAGGTTGCCGCGACGATGATCCATTGGTTAGGCCCGTTTTTAGTAACGCGCGATTAACCCTTTATTTTCGTTAGTCAACCCGTGATACCGGCCGACCGTGCGCCGCCATATTAATTTGACGACCACAATAAATTAACGCACCTGACGGGAAATCCACATATTTCACGTGACTGAGTATGTAATCAGATTCTAGGTGGGCAGATAGCTAAGGTGTGCCCTGCCAAAAAACAGATATTTGTCTTTCTCCCAAGGTCGTGTTGTATGCAGTTCGAAAAGTGGGGAACCTGAGTCCATGGCAGATTTCCAGATGTCTTGTGGATCTGTTGTGACAAAAATTATTGCGAAGTTTACCGAAACGAATGCGGTCTTCAGCAGTGGCAGCACGGAAAGAACCAGCCAATACTCGCCGTCAAGATTCTGATTGTCAATGCCACGGAAATGAGCCGAAGAACGGTCAGACGGTCATGGCCATTGGCTTAGCTACAAGGGTTGTTGTGTAGTACATTTAAAAAAAAAAACTCCTGTCCAATAAGAATAAAACGCTTCGAAGCATCTATCTAGAGGATATGGGTGGTAGGATTCGCGAGTACTCGTCTCTGGGGAGAGCAGCCTCCAGCAATTTTCCTCAAGGCCTCACCTAGGTTTGGAGGAGACTTAACGAAAACCTTCAGCACCTGTGTTTCAGCCCACGGTCACCTGCAAGTCCGGGACTGTCAGGGCATCGCCTGCAGACGGAATTGGTGTTCACCGAATGGCGTCTCAATCCTGCAGCTTATATTGCCTTTTTAAAGATACGTCTTCTACCACTGTACCAAAAATGCAGCCTGAGATTTGATGCTTACATTCTTCAGAAGGATGGTACTACATGCCATCACACCTTTTCTAGATCAGTCTGGAAGGAGGAATCAAGGCATTCGAAGTCTTCCTTGGGTCCTCCAAGTCCTCGTATGAATTCGATCGAGCACCTGTGAGAGCTTCTGTATAGTCAGCTGAGAGCAACCCATCCTTGTCCTGCCAATATAATTTAATTAAAGGAAGCTCTCGTGTGGAATATTGGGCAACCCGGATCAATTCGTGATGCAGAATCTCTTTGATTCGGTGTCAACTAGAGTAGCGGTTCTTATCCTGACTGAGTGCTAACATCAAGAGGTTAAGTTTAACTTTGTTTACAACTTACCCTCATAGTAGGGCCAGAGTATTATGGCAGGCAGGGTACTGAGCGCCACTACTACTACTACTACTACTACTACTACTACTACTACTACTAATAATAATAATAATAATATAATAATAATAATAATAATAATAATAATAAATTAATAACTTTAAAATAAAAAAAACAAGTTTATGCAGCGCGTAGTGGCGGATTACTGCACCGTTGGGTTGAAAGGTCGAGCTCGAATCCCGGTCGCGTCGGCTCTCTTGGCACGCACCTCTGTAGCATAGGGTTCTCCTCGCACTTCTTCATCAGACCGGCCGCGGGACCAAGATAGGGACCCACAGGCCGCCTCCCGCCCCGTAACCGGAGAAGCGCACGACGTCGACGACGAGTAACCATGCCAACGCCATGCTGCGAGAGGCTGTCGGCGAGTTCCGGCCGGTGTAGTAACACCTCTAGTTCTGTGTGTGTTACCGAATATCCACGATAAGGTTGTGGTTGTTGAGCAAGCGATGTAAAGGCTGTCCTCCCTCCATTGCTGGTGTGGGAGCACCCATTCCTCCGGTCTGCTCTGAGCGGGAACCCGAACCTTTCAGGAAGGTAAACATTGCTTCCTTCAGTCGAAACACCAACTTCTCCCCCATAAACTGCAGTAATAAGATAACCTTTTGTTTCCGAAAAGAGAAAGGACCTTGATAAACATTTAGCGGCTATTCTCCACTTTTAATACATTTTTTTTTCTACCTTGGGGCCTAAGTAACTCGTTGCTCTCCAATTAAATCAGTGATGCGTGTTGATCAGTCGAGCGTAGCATTCTTTCAATGTTAAAAATTCCGATTTTGTTTAGCATTTCTAAAGAAAACGTACAGTGCACGTGTGCATACAGGCGCAATTATTTCAGTGTCTGATGTCGTATCACTCCCAGGCCAAGTGTTCTTTTGTCCGGATTGTTCTTGTCGTAAATGGAGAGAGATTGTTCTTTTGTCCGGGTTTCCCTCTGAAGACGACTGACCCACGCCTTTCCGTTTGCACGTAAGAGAAACAGTTTACATAAAGCCTCATTATTTCAGGTCCCCTCCCTGCTTTGTTTATGAGACGTGAGGCGTTTGTTCGAGCGTGACGATCATTCTGAAGCCGTCGGTGTGTGTGTGTCACGGACCAGTGTGGTCAAGTCGCTCAGTCCGATGAAGCGCCGTCAAACACGACACCACCCCACCCGGTGTCAAAGGGTGATGACGCTGCCTGCCGGCTCGCCTCGATCGCTTCCAGCGCTCTCTCTCTCTCGCTCCATCTCTCTCTCTCTCTCTCTCTCTCTCTCTCTCTCTTCTCTCCTCTCTCTCTCTCTCTCTCCTCTCTCTCTCTCTCTCTCTCTCTCTCTCTCTCTCTCTCTCTCTCTTCTCTCTCTCTCCTCCGTCTTTCCGCAATACATTGAAAAATCACAATTAAAAAAGTAGAACGCCTAGCTGATACTGCCGATGTGTGGCTTATATATTTCAATATTTTAAATGCTAATCCTGGGGAAAGTTGTTAACACCTACAATCATTACAATGAATTATTTCTATTCCTTCCATCTTGAGCTCAGGGTGCCTGCCTGATTGGCACTAAGTCAAATCCGCAAACTCTTAATTTCCTAGCTCTCTACAATAGTCCCAGTTGTTTGGCCTATGGTTCTCTTTAATCAAGACGAAAAAGAAAAATCCAAATTAGACTGAGGCAAAAATAAAGAAAAACAATTAAAAAGACAATACTACTACTAATACTAACAACAGAAGTATGTATATATGGAGAGATGTTTGTTCACACATGAAGACGACTTCCAGGCGAGGTTTTAAAACTAACCGTCGCTACCGTCCAGGATAAAAGCCCTAGAAATATAGACAGACCCAGCAGCAGGACCAACTTCCAGTAGCTAAGTCTCCATAAATATCGTAACATTCTCCAGATGCTGTAGAAACCATCAGTTGATTAGAAGTTTACGAGTATGCAAACAAAACAAGAGATTTATTTAATTATTTTGGCGGGAACGAATTCTTTTAATTTTCTTTTTTTAAAAAAATGTATTATTTGCATAAATGGATGCTGAACTCTGCTGAAATCTCGAGTTAGGTTACTTCCTGGCAAACTCGCCTACGCCCTTCATTTCAGGGTGGTTTCGGTAAACGTAAACTTCTGATAGCTCTCCTGTCAAGAAGACCATAAACCGTGAGCTTTAGTTGTGTTCTATGGCGTGTGTATGAGATTTAACGCCATTCGTTTTTACTCTCGCGTGAAAAGAGTGCAAAAACAAAATGTCGGTCCTCAAGGTATTGATGTGAAAATATTTAATTATCTGTATTTGGTCATTTGTGATTAGTGGTCTTAGCACTGAAGCCGAATCATCAGTGTTAATATCTATCACCTATGTTTACATCCCTGTCTTTTATCCTCGCAGCCCTAAAATGCCTCGAGACAACTTATCGAAGAACATTTTCCATATAAACTGATAATGAACAGAACTTTCATCGACTCTGGTGTTCAGCCCCCGCACCTACGGGGCCTTAGTTTGGGCGCAGACCGTGACAAACATTGGGGATAAGACGCAGAACCGACACATTCGTTCTGAGTCTTGTGAGCGGCTTTGTTGTCCTAGCCACAGCTTAACCTTGGAATCTCCTCACAACAGTTTCGGTTGGCGAGCGGTCATTGATTAGGATAATATCATACAAGTGGATCAGATCAGCAACTTGACAGTAGGAGTTTGGAATATTGCCCGACTTCAATCAATAGCTCGGATTCCAGTTTTGGTAATACGTTACTTACTTACTGCTTAACCGCTCAGGCCTAATATCAGATTGGCACCCGGTGCGCATACAAAGGTTGCCTGTTTTTATCTGGTACCAAAAATACGAAAGATCTTAAAAATCAAAATTTTGAAAAGAATTAAGAATTTTCTTGTACATCTATTTAGACTGATAAATAGGGGTTTGTTATTTAAAGATGAAATATTGTAAGAACTTATCAACATTAAGGATTTCGGAGATTAAATGGCGTGAGGATCCGCTGATAAGAAAGCGCGATTGAATATCTAATTTCTAATCTTAAAGGTTTTCGCTCCGTTTAGTGAATTAAAGAGTCAGAGTTGTCTTTAGAGAGCCACCGGATTAATCTCCACGAAAGTGGGTTTTACAATTGACGTCAGTTTCTACAGAGAAGCATATGGTTCCCCTGCTCGAAATGTCAAAGTCAGGCTCTTGAAAATCAAAAGGGGCTTCAGCAGTTTTGTAGGTAGAATTCAGGTTAACAGTAGCCGTATAGTATGACTGACTGGTCTAGTCTCACTCACCCTGTTTCAGCAACCTAGACGAATTTAGTCCTCAGATCAGCTTGGGGATCAGGGCTTCTGTAAGCCAGAACGTTTAAACTTAACGCCTATAAACAATAAGAATAGTCTCAGTCAGAAAAAGGATGTGGATCGTATTAACGAGGCTGTCGTTTAAGTTGAGGTGTAAATTAAGTTCTAAGATGATCGATAGTCGAGCAAAACACTTTAGGGAGTTACAAATTCGCATACCAAGTCTGGAGAGTTTGTCATTATCGTCATCACGTGGTCACGGGAATTAGTCTCGGCGCTCTTCGAGCTGTGATTAGCGCCCCTTTATCGCCGGAGACGAATTCTTGCTAACACCGGAACGAAATCGTTCTACTGCGAGGACAACGTGATCCTTCGTCAGCGGATGTTGGTGGCAAAGTTAAAAGTTTAGATTTTTTTAAAGGTTTCTATTAAGAGGCATTTTTTTTTTTAATATCTAAACCAGCTGTTAACCTACCAACTTTGGAAAACCTGAAAAGTCGCTGCCTTCACGTACTCTAGTTGTCTTCAAAACCTCTGTCCTGCGAGTTCTTTAATCGCCTAAACCATTAGTCGTTCTTCAGATCTGGAACCTTTAAAACCAGGAAACATTCATATGCTGAATTTCTAATAATTCTACTGAGGAGTGAAGCAAATAAAACTCTTCGCTTTTTTGTTCGACCAGGAGAGCATTTGCAGACCCGTTTATCTTTCATATAAAAGACGGAGAAAAATGATAAACCAGTGCGTGTTTTCATTAATCCTGAACGTTATCAGGAGCGCATAATTAAAATACCAAACAGATATCTCGGCCTCGTTCTGATATTGATGCCGGTCCTATTCAGAATGATTCGCGTACTCTCTCCCTGAGTAGAAATACGACGTCTGAGCCGGTAGGTGGCTTCGCCGTCAAATACTGCGTGAAACCTCGCTTCCGGTCGACCGTCGAGTAAAATGTCCTTTTACTGTTTGTCTAATTGAGATTTGATATCTCCATTGAGGTCTTAATCACTGGGTGGGTTGCATGACAAAGTCGCCCAAAGAAAAATTTGTTTAAACTTACCGGGGAAGAAAGAAGAAAAAAATGGGGGGGGGTCGGAGACAACAAAGCCAGATAATCATGGTGAAGGTTAAAGGTAATATTTTCGGGAGATTGATGCAACATCTTCTAGATAACTGGTGAGGAAACAAGGAACCAGAACAAAAATATCTAGGAATGACTGCCTGCGATAGTGTCGAAGTTGCAGGCCTTTGATTATAATCAAATAATTATAATTATTAAACTGAAAGTTATTGCTTTTTTTTAAAAAAAAAAAGAAAAAAAAATTCCACGCAATTCCCCCTTTCCACAAACATATCCCTCAGGTGTTTACAGTAAGTTTCAAAGAGGACGAGGCTGCACCAGTTCTCCAGACAGGAGCCGTTATGGCCCTTACGAGAACTTCGGTGCAAAGCAAGTGAATGTGTATCGATGTTTCTCCAGGTTTGTTTGGCATTAAGATGGACTGCTGCTGATGAAGCTTTCCTTAAAAACTCTGGAATGTTTGTGTTTAACCCTTAACAGCGCTCCCTCTCGTTTCTTTCGGAATAAAGGCCACAACCAGGCGGAGTTTGGCCAAAGGTCTCACACACCGGCACAAAAAATGTTTCATCAACTATTTCCGTTATCACTTGTACCGCATTACCAGATTTAATACTCTCTAGGAATTAAGGTTTATTGTTGAGTAACTGCGAACTGTTAGTCTCTCACGTCTCCACAAAAACAAAACAAACTGCTTGTTCTTCTCGGTTGTTTTCTTTTGAATGGCCTCTTCCTTATTGCGCCGACCTTCCGTTGACCTTTCAGAGTTATTTTCTGAACGTTATCTCCGCCGTTCTTCTGTTTTCGTTGAACGCGCGGCATTCCGTTGAATATCCTTAAGGTTTCGGTAAAACAGCAGCAAGTAACCTTGTCCACCTTCTCAACAGATGCCGGTAACTAATGAAGCCAGCCGCCGTTCTGTTGGCGGCGGGCAGTTCCGCCGCGGCAACAATACCGTCAAGAGTTGTCGTCCCCTTCTCGCGAGTAAGATCTCGGCAGCTAACGCAGTCTGCCGGAGAACACCTCTCTGTTGTGTGTGTGTGTGTGTGTGTGTGTGAGGAGTCGTGACCGACATTCCCGAAAGATCATCCCGAGGCGCTCGAAACTCTCCTTGTGGTTCGCGCCATGTTTAATGTTGATAAAAGCAAAACAGAGGTTTCACTTTACTAAAATTCATAAAAAAAAAAAAAAATGTCAGTATTAAACTGGTTATATCTGTTTCGTTAGAGGTATCGACCGTGCCGGTGATAGGCAAACATTACGTGATACTGTCCTCAGCTGGCAACTTCCGCTTATGCCACCAGGTGGCCGCAGCTGACGAAGTCGCTTAGTTCATCAATAAAACTTATTTTTAACGCTTACGAATCTGAGCAGAAGAACTGATTTATTACTTGTGCGAAGTTGTTCTGGTTACTCTTGAAGACAGTTGCAGCCGCGATGCTTCATTGCGTATGCGATTTAAAATTTTTTTCCATTAAAACTGTAACAACGGATGTGTTACTAAGATTTAATTAAAGATATTTCAGTAAGTAATTTTACATTCAGGTGATACCTTAGTTAGATTTATTGAACTATCTAGATAAAGATACCTAAAGGTTTAGTTCTTGTTAGCCAAACATTGGCTAGACCTCATCTCAAGTATATGCTCTTAACTAGGTTCTCTTATTTTTGGGCAAAAGATAAACTTTATTACAGACACTGACTCCTGTATTCTTCCTAAAGCAACAGTGGAGTGCACTCAATATTAACACATATAGGATTTTTCTTTAATGCTAAATTACTGATTATTAATTACCAAATACGTATAAAAATAATTAATAAAATATTCTAATTTCGAGAGACAGGCAGATCTTGTGGTTTTGCGCTCTTTTGAAGGGACAGTAGACATATAGCGACAACAGAACATACAAACAGCATGCGGCGATAGCCCATACTAGAACCTCTGTTTTAGGATGGAGAATACCACGTCAACAGACAGGTGCGAGAAACAATCAAACCTATGGAAGGTTTGCAAATCAAATTTGTCTACAGCGAGAATCGAACTGGCCGGTACCGTACACGCTCGGCTCTTTGTTCTCCTAGCTATGATGTAGCAAGAAGTGCGACTTAAAAATAATTTGCAGAGGTCTGGTCCGATACAAATCAGTCTCGTGTTTTTTTCACAAACAAAGTTTTATTACCTGTTTTGTCTGCGTTGCTTTCTGAGATACTCCGGCATTTATTTTCTCCTACGTTACTGGAGTGGATCTGGTTCGGTCTTCTTCTCTCTCTCTCTCTCCTCTCTCTCTTCTCTCTCTCTCTCTCTCTCTCTCTCTCTCTCTCTCTCAGTGATGGAACTTCTACGCCAGCCACTCTAGTACATTTGCTCATCCGCGAGTAACAGCCAGGTATTATAGGTATCTGACGTGTTAGACAAAGTTAAACATTAACATTTCTACAAAGAAGAACTTACGGTTTAAAAAGGTAAAAGTTGAAATGATTAACTGATCGCCTATATAATTATCTTCTGATTCATATGTGAACGGTTTTTATCCGATATTCTTGTTGAGAAGATTTTAAAATATTTACGAACATTCAAAAGAAAGTCAACAAGTTTTTAAAAAAATATCATCTTTTGCAATCGCTCAAGAGCCGAAGATCGGAAAGATAACCAGCATCTTTCAGTTTAAATAGCAAAACCAGATCTTAGTCGTGAAAAGAAACGAACAGGCATATCTGCAGGGGCGAAAATCACAAGAATTTAAGATTGTTCTTGCTGTATAAACACGCAAAAAAGATAATAATAATAAATAATAATAAAATAATAATACTAATAATAATAATAATAATAATAATAATAATAAGAAGAAGAAAGAAGAAGAGAAGAAGAAGAAGAATGCGAATAGATACAAAAAAAATTTATTATGAAAATTTTTAAAATGTATAACTACGATATTATGTTAAGACGGTTAAAGATAAATCAGTTGAGAATTCCAGAAAACAAGATCAGAAATGGTTTTAGAAGTAAAAAAAAATTCCAAATGATTTTATTGATAGATAGTCATTAACTGGCTGAGGTTCTAATAAAACAAAAAATTAAAATACAAGTGCTAACGTCCCAGAGGTTGTCCAGTCTACTGTCAAATGTGACACGATACTAAACTATAAAGGAACATCCGGCTGTTGTTGTTGTTGATTATTTTGTGTGTGGGTGTGAGGGGGTTAAACAACATTAACCAGCAGCTGAGTTGGTGACTTAATTGGGATCTCATACTTTTACGCATCTTCCGATTTTAATATTTCCGAAATTCCTCTTTTTACTCCATTTCGTTCTCATCAGCTCTGACAGTTGGGGCTGGCGGCGGATCGCAGCCAGCGGACCGTTCGGAGCGAGAGAAGCCCGCGGTCGTCACCGCCCGCCTCGTTGAACGCACCCAGCCAGTCATCCATCATGGTGTGTACCGAGCGAGCTAATAAATGACGACGGCACGTGATCGACCAGAAATGGCCAACTCGAAAAAGACAAAAAAAAAAAAAAGAGAACCACTGATCCCTTTGTTATTGTAATTAATTAATTACCTGATTTAATTCATTATTTTTTTTTTCCGAGAGAATTAAACTTTTAAAAAGACCGAATCTCGTTGATAAGTATACGTGACCATCACACAAAATATTTAGATAATTTCCCTCCCTTTTTTTAGAATTATTATTTAAAATGTTTATCTTTATGTGTTCGTTTGTTATCGTTTTTAGTAAAATTTCAGCGCAGAATAATTATGGATAGTTTTGTTTTTGTAATGGCTGATTTACGTCGTCTGCAACTTCGTTTGTCAGCCAATCACCGGGCTCCAGAGTAGACGCATCATCCACCACCGGAAGGCTTCTTTCGAGCCGACGTAACTCGCCTTTCAGTAGTACGTTGTACTAAGATATTTTCACGATGTGTAGTGGCAGGAAATACGTGTGTCAACGGGCGGCGTTCTAGCGGGGACTTATTGGGTAGCGCGAGGAGACAGCACGGCACGACAAGTCGGAACGATCGGCTGCCATTGAGCGAAGGCCATCTTTAATGGCGTCTCTCGGCTGTCTGTCTGATAGTCGGGCACTCCGGCCTCGGTCACCTGATCGGGTTTTAATTAATTATGACTAAGCCTTCCGGTTGGACAGGCACTATGTGAAGTCATTAGCCGAGGGTTCCTACAAAAACTCAGCTTTAATTCCTAAAGAAACATCGCGAAATATAGGAAAAATTGCACTGTTCGTTCTGAGTTCAAATACACGCGGCCTCACAAATCTCGAGAAAGCTGCACCAAACAATAGTGTGCAAAGTGTTACTGTACTTCACCGCAATGACGGACGAGCGGGAAGAGGTTTCGTGAGAACCGGAAAGCGTTTTAAAATTAGACTTAGCTATTTTCTAGGTTCTGTCAACAGAAATGTGACAACAACAACAACAAAAAAAGAATTGTTACAATAAAAAGAAATTTTGTTATAAGTAAAAATACCGAGGAATGTGACTCGCAATATGGCGCCCATCATTAGGCAGTCATTATGACGATAAGTCAGGTGATTACGCTGTTGTTTTTCGATGGTTTAAATATTCATAACTCTATACTAAAGATGCATTGTCTGTCTTCTGAATTTATGAATAAATCAGGCGCTTAAACATTCTATGGACATAAGTCACGCGTTGTTCAATGTGTTGATAATGATTCTTAACACCCAGCAAAGTAAAGACGCTTCTTTCTTATCGTTTGCTTTAAAAGAAAGAAAAAAATTCGATTAGAAATAGTCATCACTATTAGAGCGAAAGTAGAACGAGGAGGATGGCGCATGCGCTTGTTGCCCGGTTAGTGAAGCGGGCTATGAAGCTCGGAAAAACAAAATAAACCTTTCCACGGCCGCCTACCGTTCACGTGTACCCTGGTCCGTGACGTGATCTGTTGTTGGCGGGTGGGAATTATCCAGCTCTTTCTGTGTACGAAACTCTGGCTCTCAGAGGCTTCAGATAAGCATTTTTAAAAATTTTTTAGCCAAGTGGATCCAAGCCGTTTATCTTTACGGCAGAGTTTTAAAAATCAGTCAAATGCATTTAATATCGTAAAACCCCTGGCTACAATCCAGACCTTAGACTTCATTAACATTGCAGTGCGCATTTTTTTATTGTTAATATTATCAAAATCTATTCCCCCTTTTTTTTTTAAAAAAAAAAAACAACTTCTCGAGAAACCTACCAAAATTCTGTTGAGATGTGAGAGGAAATCCACGAAGCCGCCTGGTGGAGAAAAGCGAAAGAAATTAGAGCAAGGAAGTAGGTCACAGCGACCCAGCCTCGACCGGGACAGAGGCAACCGACCGTCCAATTTGTCATCGTCTATCGAAAAGAATCAACAGTACGGCTGGCGCCAACTAGAGCACTGACTTAAAAAAAAAAAAAATTGTATTTAGTTTATATCCTAATATTTTCGATTTTAATTTTCTGATTCTATTTTCTTGGTTTTATCATATATAAGTGATAGGAGCCCCATTAGCTACCACTCACTGATCCAGTATAAAACACAACTAAAAACCTAGACGCTGCTGTCATTAACGATACACAGATTTTGACCATCTCTACGGTGTACAATCCATGCTTGCCGTAGGCACTTTTGTAATTTTCATTATTTACATATTTCTTGACTAAACTGTGTACTGTCAGTGTAATAAGATTAATGCAGCTTCTGTAAGATGTGGATGGACGTCAGATAAAGTGCAGTAGTAGCGTCTGTACGTTTGACGACGTTTAACGACAACCAACAGCTGACACTAAGATCACATATAGTAACTCTGTAGTTCTAAAGATAGAAGTACGGCTATGAAATTTTACAATACTTATCACTGTAAAATTACAGCATTAGTGGCAGATGGCTGACTAACAATTTAAAGCATGTTTTATTTAGTTATCATCGGATAACAAATCCGTAGGCAAATAGCACTTTTAAAATGTTACGTATTTGATCTTCCGTAGCTCAAAGGGGGTTTGTTTAAAGCCAGATAGAAGATAGTAAAATTCATAAAGAAGCACCGTCTACTGCCCAGCCTGGAGTCAGTCCTGGGAGTGCTGTTCACCGTTTGTCGACGTTTCCATTCTTATTTATAATTCAAAGGTGTGGTCGGATTCCTTAAAAAAAATTTTTTTAAAAATTCATAAAACGGCTATGTTTTTAAACCACGATTAGATTGCACAAATGATTTACCTACAAAACAGACCACAGGCGCAAAAACATCTGTGCTCCTTATGTCCGAGAGTTAAGTCCGAGAACAGACCACAGGCTCAAAAACACGGTAAATCTGTGCTCCTTATGTCCGAGAGTTAAGTCCGTCGAGAAGGAAGTGACGCAATTCTCGTCAACGCACGCATGCGCTGTTTGTTCCAAACAGGTGCTAGCATTTACCGAGAAAGAGCCTACACACGGACCAAAGACAAACCGTTAGAAATGAATGTATTCACGAAGCGTTTGTTATTTTTTTTTTTTTTTTTCCAAACAAATTTAAATGATTCTATCGTCATTGTGCGCGTAACGTGTTTTTTGAACAGGAAACAAACGAGGACGCCTCATTCGCGATAGTTCGGCAAACTCTCGTGACGCAACGACTACTGCTGACTCCGGCCGAGGTTAAACATTCGTATTTATGTCTCTAAAAACCGTGAAAAAATCATAGATAAAGTGATGGGCTGGTCGACTTCTCTGTTGTTGTTGCTTTTTTTAAAGAAGCTTCGACTTTTATTGAACCGGTTTTGCAAATAAAATGTTTTTTCCTAGTGATGGTATATCATTTGTCCGCTGCTTTCCTCGTTCACCCGAGCCCGAGATCGACGGTTGTCCCAGGTGGCGCTGCAGGAGCGCACGTTGTGAGCGAGGGAAGCTGTTTGGCCGTTTGATTCGAGTCGGCTTCGATTTCCCCTTCGGGGGAGAGCTTGTAATTTGGTTAGTTGGGACCGCGACGCGCGGCTGAGGAGGCTCTTCTAATTTCCTTACTCATAATAACAGAAACTGTACAAGTTGATAATAACATCTAATTTTCTAGCTCTTGACGGTTCTCCGATAGCCTTGATTTCCCCCCCCCTCTCTCTCTCTCTCTCTCTCACACACATAACACTCTTCAAGTCTCTCCGCCACCGATCTGAAAATGCTTCCCCCCCGAAGGAGGATGTTTGGGCGATTCCTCAAAAGTTCCCCCTGTCTGTTGTCGGAGCTTGTTAACATTTTGCCTTTCCCGCTAGACGGGAGGAGTGATGTTATTGTACTGAAGACCTACGTGTCTCATCCATCGAAACAGCTGCGAGGGTCTCATCACATTTCCTATTTGACGCTCGGCACTTGAATGGTAGCAGAAGCAGTCGCCGACTTTAAGACTAACGCCAGCCTCCTCTTAGCTCTCGGGGGGAAGACGAAAACTCGGATGTTTGATGTTTACAATAAAAACTCAGTCTTTGATGTGTATTTTAAAAAATGTCTTTATATAATGAGAGTAAATCAAATCTGAAAAAGAAAGAAAATTGAGAACGCATTAACAAGATGTCTTTGTAGGATTCCACGAGACCAGTTTCATCAGACAAACGGAAATTGAAGAGGTCCTACGAACAAAAGTCAAAATAGTTTATATATATATCTACATTACACAACCAATCGTACATCTGGAAACCACTGTTCCGACGAGAAATAACGTTCTTCAGAAATATTAATGGTACTTTTTTTCTAAACGCTACCTACATACGATTATTTAGTTGTCCTCCTTAGACCAGCCAATATATATATATTTTCACAATGCCCCCTTTTCTTTGGCATTATTTACTTAAAACAAAATTTCCGCAATAATTTGGGACGAATCTGCTTTAATGTCGTGGAAACTAACAGGTAGTTTTGTTTTATTAAGATAAAGTGAAACTCGGATGACACCGTTCATACATCTTCAGTCTTCAGCGTCAGTGACTAGAGCGCATCTTGACTTTCTATACTCACCAGCGAACTAAAATAATTTAAAATTAGAGAGAACGTTTTATTTTAAAACCACTTTCTAAAATTGTCTTTTTTAAATATATATATTTATAGGAGAAAGAGAGAGTATGAAGGAAGCTCAAGACAAAAAGTGCGAGTTTGTTGTGCTGTCTTTGAAAAGTCTCTACTCAAGGACGTTGATCTGCAAGTAAACCAAACTCTACGTAAAGTCGTTGGTGGGTTCCGCGACTGAGGCAAGTGTTCAACGTGTGAACGGATATCAAAATTAATTGTTGTCGAGGATCCGAAATGTGCAGCGGTTGCCCATCGGTTATTAAAGTCTGCTGAGATCCCGATACCCTGTCCAACATCGCACTACTTTTGCGGCTTTCTCGGGTCACCGTCAACCAGACAGACGTAAAGACGAGTGTCTCGCCCGAGAACGGGAGTCCCTGGTTCCGTTAGTCGTGTTCTTGAAGCTCATTTTAAATCGATGTAGAGACTGACCGGATCTAAACTTGGATTAGAAAGGCGTCTAAATGACACCGAACCACGACAAAGGGAATGGAACAATTGAAAATGTGAAATGATTCTAACAGGAAACCATTATAGTATGGCAGATAATATTCAGGTTTTTAGAAACAGTAGTTTCAGAAAAAGAATCTGAGAATTATTATCAACAAAAATCTTAAGTATTGTTAACACAGCTAATGGAATTGTAGGAACAATTCTCCAAGCTATCAAAGGTAAAACAAAGAAACCACATTCGGAGACGGAGTTGCCAGCCTCAGGAAGGCGATAATGGCGCTGGGAAATTTTATCAAGTATGTCTAGAGTTGGGGACGATGATTCAAATACACTGCGGAGGAAGTTATTAAAAATACTCAGCAAATTGTCTTCGAATTTGAAACGTGTAGACTTTTCTGAACGATTATTAGTTAGATTTACCTAGTTTGGTTGTTAGACTGCTGAAGGGAGACCTGATAGGTTTTGTTAAGGTATTGGGTATGTGGGCAGTCTGTCCCACCTTCCTCTGGCTCCCTACGGTCAGAAATAGTGGATTCTAACTAATAGAATAGCGTATGAATTAGTACGGTTTCATATTAGGAAACATTTTTTACCAGTGAAATTATGAATGAATGGAATAAATTACCATCGTTAGCTGTTGGTGGCGGCCGTATAAATCAGTTTAAAATCAAATTGAGGGGTTTCTTTCTATCTTCTGGAAGCTTTGTGCCTCCTTGCAGCAGCTAAGCTAAGCTAACCCAGTGACGGTAGCCCAAGACAAAAACTAAGCCGGTGTATCGCATAAATCTTCTTCTCTGAGTCTGTTTTCTTTTAATATAAAATTATTGTAACGGAAATGCGTGTGGACCTTAAATAATTCACACGATATAGTATTGAGAGATTGAGAGAGAGAGAGAGAGAGAGAGAGAGAGATGATGTCAGTACAGAGAGAGAGAGAGAGAGATGATGTCAGTACAGAGAGAGAGAGATGACGTCAGTACAGAGAAAGAGAGATGACGTCAGTAGAGAGAGAGATGACGTCAGTACAGAGAGAGAGAGAGAGAGAGAGAGAGAGAGAGAGAGATGACGTCAGTACAGAGAGAGAGAGAGAGAGAGAGAGAGAGAGAGAGAGAGATGACGTCAGTACAATGAGAGAGAGAGAGAGAGAGAGTATATTAGTATCTGAGTAAGAAACGCCGATCAGTAATCTAAAGCAGACGTACCCTTGTTTCAGTAGCTTTAGTTCAAGTGTGGATCAGTGCAGATGCAGTAAAGCAGAAAAAAATTCTTCAAGAAGCAAAAGTGATGAAAAGCAAAAATAATAAAACCGCTTCCGGATAAAAAAAAAAGAAAATCAAATCTGGCCATGTTACAGCGAGGCAGTCAATCGATGAGACAGTGAAGTCTACACCGAGGTTCACAGTCTGAGCGGTTTTCTTTCGCATGGAATTCTTTTAAAAATAGAATGGTGGAGCAAAACTTTCCTCATTATAATATGAACTTTCTGTCTTGTAAGGGTTAAAGCGGACTGGTATTTGCATCACGATAAAATTGTCACTTTTCGTTTGTATAGTTTATAATTTGATTCTTTTTTAAAAAAACTTACTGCATGATTTAATTCTGTGCTGAGACCAAAATAAAACAACAAAGTTTGTTTATCTATTTGGTTAACCATTAGGAGGAAACGACCAATGCGGAATCTCTTAGACACGAGAAGGGAAGGGAGGGGCGGTCACTCTGTTGGTGGCAGGGAGTAGATAGTAATAATTTGGGCCAGCTTCAGAAACAAAAAAGACACAGAGAGAGAGAGAGAAGAGAGAGGCGCGTTGTAGGCTTCCACAATATATATATATATATATATGAGTTTATAATCTTTTGGAAAACAAAAGTATTTCGAGCCTCTTACGAACTGATTTTTTTGATTAAATTTGTAGCGATTCCCGCAGTTCTCGCATTTGGCACCAGTCGGCCCGGTGGGAAGGTCTGTCTCTCTCTCTCCTCTGTAATAAACCTCTTGTTTCGTCGTACCACAGATCTGCTGGCTGGCGGTGGGCGTGTGGACAGCAGATTTCTATTGTTGTCTTTTATTTCGGTACCCGCCTCGGAAATTGTTCGTCGTACCAGCCATCGGGAAGCGCTCAGAGTTATTCGAATATCCGGCGCTCCAAAACGGACCATGCGGTTACTTCCATGTTTCTTTTCAGACACAATGCTCGAATATATTTTTTTTTTTTAACTCTTGTCCGACAAGTTAATTAATTAATTAGGCTACATCGGGGGAAATTATGAAATATTTATACAATTTGTAGAAGTCCTCTAGCTTTTAGCTGCCGCATAAATAATGGGAAGAGGTCCACATTGAGAGTAATCATCGGACTCTCGCCGCTCGCTGCAGTCTGTTAACAGTTGTGCTTCGTTCCCGATGACAAGGTGCTGTTGTTACTTGTAAACTCTCTGAATTTTAAACACCCATTCATCTTTTTTATAGAACAGGTGCCGTTGACTTCTCACAACTTTGGTCTTCATTGTCAATTTGAGAATTCATCGTCCTTCCTGGTCCTGAGGGAATTGTTAACTCTCTCTCTCGCTCTCTTATCTCGGGTTCTTTTGTGTCGTTAAAGTTACGGCGAACGGCGATTGCCACGACACCGTGCACGTGCCACTGAGGTGCTGGGTCACGTGTCGGGCCTCAGCGCTGATCGCGGCGGCAACATAAATGGAGGCGATAAAGAGGCCGATAATGAGAATGAATTTGACCAAAAATTCACGCTTTTTTATTGAAAAAAAAAATGGACAAAAAAAAAAAAAAGATAATAAATAGTTAATGCAAGATCAATCGGGACGTTTTTTTTTTCTGTTTGAAATCTAGCAAGGCCCCCGAAGAAAAGAGATCAAAGCTGTTCTAAGAATCAGAAGTCAGAGAGCTCCAAACAGTAGATTCTGCCTGGCTGGGTCTCGCCTTCTGTGGCACGTGTGGCAAAGGGAGGCAAATAACTAGGCTTTTGTTCAAAGTTGCAATAAAATTTGAACGAACAAAATGAACTTCCATTTCCCTATCGGCTCTAGCATTCCACTGGTACGAGCGTTGTTTCTGAAAGTAAAAGGCAAACCAAAGCACATCCCTTCCTTAGGATAAACTAAAAGGTAAATTTATGTTCGAGCTCTCTCTCTCTCTCTCTCTCCTCTTTCTCTCTCTCTCTTTATTGACGCCATCTCTCCTATCTACTGACCTCATCTCCCCTCTCTCTTTATTGACGCCATCTCCTATCTACTGACGTCATCTCTCTCTCTTTATTGACGCCATCTCCTATCTACTGACGTCATCTCTCTCTTTCTTTATTGACGCCATCTCCTATCTACTGACGTCATCTCTCTCTCTCTTTATTGACGCCATCTCCTATCTACTGACCTCATCTCTCTCTCTTTATTGACGCCATCTCCTATCTACTGACGTCATCTCTCTCTCTTTATTGACGCCATCTCCTATCTACTGACCTCATCTCTCTCTCTCTTTATTGACGCCATCTCCTATCTACTGACGTCATCTCTCTCTCTTTATTGACGCCATCTCCTATCTACTGACCTCATCTCTCTCTCTCTCTTTATTGACGCCATCTCCTATCTACTGACCTCATCTCTCTCTCTCTCTTTTGACGCCATCTCCTATCTACTGACGTCATCTCTCTCTCTCTTTATTGACGCCATCTCCTATCTACTGACGTCATCTCTCTCTCTCTTTATTGACGCCATCTCCTATCTACTGACGTCATCTCTCGCTCTCTGTCTCTCTCTCTTTATTGACGCCATCTCCTATCTACTGACGTCATCTCTCTCTCTTTATTGACGCCATCTCCTATCTACTGACGTCATCTCTCTCTCTTTATTGACGCCATCTCCTATCTACTGACGTCATCTCTCTCTCTCTCTTTATTGACGCCATCTAATCTACTGACCTCATCTCTCTCTCTCTCTTTATTGACGCCATCTCCTATCTACTGACGTCATCTCTCTCTCTGTCTCTCTCTCTTTATTGACGCCATCTCCTATCTACTGACGTCATCTCTCTCTCTGTCTCTCTCTCTTTATTGACGCCATCTCCTATCTACTGACCTCATCTCTTTCTCTCTTATTGACGCCATCTCCTATCTACTGACGTCACTCTCTTCTCCTCTTCTACTGACGTCATCTCTCTCTCTCTCAATGTCGTCCTCTCTCTCTCTCTCTCTATTGACGCCATCTCCTATCTACTGACGTCATCTCTCTCTCTTTAATTGACGCCATCTCCTATCTACTGACGTCATCTCTCTCTCTCTCTTTATTGACGCCATCTCCTATCTACTGACCTCATCTCTCTCTCTCTCTTTATTGACGCCATCTCCTATCTACTGACGTCATCTCTCTCTCTCTCTCTCTTTATTGACGCCATCGCCTATCTACTGACGTCATCTCTCTCTCTCTCTCCTCACCTCTCTCTCTCTCTCTCTAAACTTAGCCTTTGATTTCATTGTTTTCTTCTAAGGAATATAATTTTTTTGGAAATTTACAAAGTAAAATTAAAAGCGCTTTTTCCGCTGGAGCCTCTCTACTGAAGATTAGAAAGTACAATAAATAACCATGAGAGTGATATATTATTTTTATTCTAATTGTTAATGCCAACTGGGTGGGCACTTTGTTAAGTGGCTTTTTTTTTTTTTTAGAATAAAATAAAATTTTTAAACAATTACGACTTAATAAACCTCGAAATTTCTCTTTTGAAAATTTAATAAAGACACCTTCTGGACGAAAACACGTGCTTAATGACTACAAAAGAAATAAGAAAACGCTACCAACTGGATAATAACTTGTAATATCTTAAAATCATCTTTAAAAGTCATTAGAATTTGTGAAGTTTCTCAGATAAATATGCACACGTGCTTGTGATAGACTAGAAGTGATGTATTAATAAAGTGATATTTGAAAGTTTTCAAAATAAGCGCCTGCGCACAGTCTGCTAATTCATAAGCAGACCAGACCATATTTAAAGTGCATGTCGGACTGCTGCATTCGGACCACTAATACCTTTCTAATTACCAGGTAGATTTGTTCCATACCTTTCTCTGAGCATACTTACAAGATTTTGTTTTTTCATCCTTTAACATATTTAAATATAAAATGATGTTTGAAGCATTTGTATAGTAACGCTATAGAATTGCATACCTTCGTAGAAATAAGTGTATATGTCTGTGATAAAGATGTGTTTACACGTCTTAATAGCTGACGTGTTTCACGGACTCGGGACCAGTAGATATAAACACGGCTTTATGTCCAGGATGAGTTAAAATTTTGATTTTATATCGCTCATAGCACTTATCTGCCAATCACAGATTCTTCTTTATTTGTCAAAATTTTAAGACGTACCAATGTTTGTTCCAACAGCCGTTCGGTGATAATGATCCAAACTGGCCTCGCCTTAACAACCAGTAACCTCCGGGCACCTACCTCTCCCCAGTTCCTTTTTGTTTCGTCACGCCGCCTGGAGGCAGCGGGCGGAACATGGTGAATATAAGCTTCGGGAATAAACAGTCGTATTTTAAGTGTCTACAACCTTTTCCAGTTTCGCTAAACGGGACGACTTCCTACCGTGGAAATCTTCGTATTACACACCGCCTGCCACTCGGCTCCGGTTAGTATCAATGAGAGATAAACAGAACGTATATGTTTTCGTACTAAGGGGTCCATCCGGGTCTGTGCAGACGTGATGCAGTCAGTGGATCCATCATGTAATTGTTTTATGAACGTAATGTTGATTCAGGAATACCCGGGCGACCCTATTAGTTCCCTCTCTTCTATTGTGACGAAATGCGATAACAAAGAAAGAAGGGGGAAGAAGTCCAGTAATATTGGAGAACCCCTCGCTGTCTGCAGCCCAGTTAATTTTTCTCCCTTTTCTAAATGCCCTTGCTCCCAGAAGTGGAAGTAGCAGTATCGCCGTCGCCACACTTCAGGCCGAAGAAAGGGGCTCAGCGTTCACTTTCGACCCTCCGAGGCAGTGCCAGCCGTTTTTTTTCCTTTCTCCCTCAAATGTCACCTTCTCGGCCGAGTGGAGGCTAGGGCCCCCAGCTTTCCTTTGCCTGTCGCATTAGGGTGACATTCAGTGTCTCCATCGGGCCGCTAATTGGTTTACTGGATAAACAACAACTCACTTTCGGTCTGAACGACGGTCCGTCCGTGGTTACGTAACTCTTTCGAAGGGCCATCATCACGACCAAAGGCCTTCTCCATAGTTGACTCACCTGTCTTTCTTCTGCACGACTAACATTCGGTATACAATTATCGGTCCTGTCGATGATAAGTGCCAGAAATCTCCCGATTCGTAGCTGACAGGACAGATTAAGTAATGATGTTTTCTAAGGATTATCACCACTCTACTGGCTTCGTCTACAGTATAACAGTGCTGAGATAATCCCGGCCCTTCACCCAGCCCGACTGCACCGCTCCCACGTAAACACGGTGGCTGGCCCCTACATTTCTAATTGGTTAGGGATGCGTTAAGAACGGGATATAAGATTCTTTTTTTTTCTTAAACAAATGTCTCCAAGAGTCACCCTGCGTCTTCATGCCAAAGGTAAAAATTACGGTTAGGTTGTTCTATGGTCGACACGTTATTTGTCTCTAAAGACATGAATATAATTTATTTAAAAAATAAAGCAAGTAAAATTAATATACATTTAAAAGCTGTATTTATAAATAGCCGGACCCCCATCCGGCAGTAGGCTGCATCTCTTATTCCCCAACACTCACGAACGCTCCCACCTGTCTGTATCACTTCTTATTATGTCCACATACTATATCTGAATAAACCTTCATTGCTTTACTGAAAGAATTACTGGGTGCGTCTTATATGCGGAAAAATAGGTAACTCTCTTTCTGAGTGAACATTAATATTTCAAATTTAAAATTTTTATTTGCGGAGAGCTCAGAGGGTTGATATAGCACCAGTAATCCCTGATTAAAGCAGCGATGAGGCTATAACCGACGTCATGTGCTTTAAGATTTCCATGTCTCAACTCTACGTTTATTTATTATTATTATTTATTATATTATTATTTTAGTATTATTATGCTGTATAAGTTACCTATTATTATTATTTATTATTATTTATTATTATTATTATTATTATTATTATTATTATCATTATATTCATTATTATTATTATTATTATTATTATTATTATTATTATTATTATATTATTATTATTATTATTATTATTATTATTATTTATTATTATTAATCTATTGTTTACTTCATTATTTTTTCGTGAGGTTTTATAAATATCAAAAAATGAGCGTTTTTAAAGAAAATCGCTTGTGGGCTTTGATAAGTCAGCCATTTGTCAGAATTATTAACAGACATTACTTCCGCCAGGGACAACTTTCAGGTTGTCACACGCACGAGAGGTACTGTATTTCCGTCAATTTTTACAGAAGGACAAAGACACCCGCACCGGGGTTTGAAGGAACACCTGATTATTCTGAAGCCATGCACGACACCGATAAAAATACAAATCGGGGTTTGATACCTTGGCTTATGCAAAACAGCGAGGCGTTGCCATTTTATTTAAACAGCATCAGCGCGATCCTGGCGGCGGGGAAATGCAGCCCATCTTGGCAAAGAAGGAGGAAGTGAGCTGGGGGAGGGGGCGGGTAAACGAGTTTACGAAGACTTTCGCTGACCCCTGCACGTGATCAGTAGGGTCGTGTCCGCCGATTGGCCGGCGTACGGCAGGGTTGTGGCTCCCTAGTCCTCGAGATTGACCACTGGCATGGAGAGAGCGACGGAAGGACTTTCTCGGAGAGTGCTGGTGTAGCGGGCAGAAGCTACGCGCGCCCGTCGCAGGCCGGCAGCTGTCACCGTTCAGCGGCCCAAACCGAGCCCCGCGACCTGACAGACAGATCGCCCAATCGAAATTCCTGCGCTGGAGACGCCGCCGCCACACCTGTGCACGCCCACCGTCTGAGAGCTGTGAAGACCCGGACTCGTCGAAAACATGACGACGCTCTACTGCTGGTCCCTTGAATGCGCAGACAGCTAGGAATAAAACTGCCGGAAGTCAGGTTGACTCCCTTGTAAAGGCGGCTTCACTATAGAAATGAACGTCAGGTCAGCTGATGACGCTTTGTTACCTGCTACAGGTATGATTTTTTGGTCAAAGCTGAGAAGATCATCAGTAAAATTGTCACCTTCTTTAGGGCAGTAAAGTGGTTTTAGCTGTACATTTCACAGTCTGGTAACCATAGCGACCTGCCCACCTTACATCCGTACTGTTTGTTTAGAGTCTCAGTCTAAAGCACACGTAGATTGAGATATCTAATTGAGAACCTTGTGGATGAGAGTTTTTCAAAACAATTAAAACCTTGACTATGTTTAAGTCATGATGACTTTCTGCCTTTCTGTAATAAATTGAATTCTCTTTACTATTTACTGCTGGGAGTCACAGCTATAAAGCGACTAATAAAACTATAAACAGATTTAATATGTCACTGGTTGTAGTCGTAAATGGTAGTAGTGCAAACACGTTAAAAGTCAAACTGAGACAGTTCTTCTTCCAAGAGAATCTAAGCCATGTTGGATTTCTGTTTCCTTGTAATATTTACACTGAGAAAAGATACAGAGACATCTAACAATGAAAGGTGATGGTGTAAAGAAAAAAAGAAGCTAAAATAGTATTTTGTTAAATTACCATTTAGAAGAGTGTTTTAAATGATAAGCCAATGACACGAACAGAAAGCCAGAGATTAAAGATCTTTCATATTGAGATAACTGTTGAAATTATATTTATTTTAGCAATATGAATATCGATATCGAAAACTTAAACACACACACACACACAGAGTTTTTGACTGCCTAACCCTTAAGCCATCGTTCAGACGGAAGATAGGTAAGCGACGGCCAGAAGAATGGTAAGAGTGAGTGAGCTACACCCTTCGTGTGGCTTGGAAAGGGTGGGGCCGTAAGAAAGGCGAGATTAATAAACCAAACAAACTCCTCGTTATGATGGTTTTCTTTCATAGTTTGAGAGCGAACATCTTCGACTACACTTAAGAAAAAGACGGGATTCCAACCATTCTCGAAGAGAGCTTCTCACCGACAAAAGGAAAATATGACCGCGGCGAGTAAATCTTGTTCTCTCTTATCTCGAGTGAATATCTAGATGGCTGCGCGGGAAGCGATACACTAGGGTTGTACTAGTGCGAGTCTCTTCACAGCAGAGGCGGGGCGTTGTTATACAAACGAAGGGTCGTTTGGCAGGCCCACCGAAAGCAGACAGCACGGTGAACGCGAAGGCGATTAGACAGACATCCAGCGTGTCCAGACATAGGTAGGAGCTGTCCCCCCCCCCTACTAGTATAGCAGCTCGCTCCATCTTCCTTCCCGCCACGGACTATAGAGTACGAGGAGAGAAATATGTAAACCGCCGAACAAAGCGACTGCCGGGTCGGAGCAGTGACTGGCCGCGCCTGGCGAAGCTGAACCATGTCCGAGATGGCTGGTAGTTTCCCTGCCGCCTTGGCTAGAGTGCGGACTACCAGGCACACGGATGGATTTGTACTGTACCAACAAAACAGTTTAAGTTGTCCTCTGATTGGACCTTTCTACCGATGGCTTCAAAAGGATTGCGATATGGGCGTTTTCCTCATTTCAAGAGCCATTCAATTTAATATCTACGTATGCAAGAGAAACGGGCAGTAAAGGATTAGTGTACCAGCGACTTATTCTGATTAACTGTACTCACAGCGCAGGAAGTAGCGCCATTTTTTTTTTTTACCCACAATTCTCGAAATGCGCCGACGTCTGCCCGGTTCACCGCGGAACCACCTTCCGCCATCCAGGAAGGATCGCGTCAGTGACTGCGGCGTCTCCGCTTTTCCCGCTTCTCGAGCCAACTCCTTTCTCCGAGTTTCCGGATATCTTCCCGGACTCGTACATCGAAGAGAAAACTCGCCGCGAAGAGTCGTCCACTTCATGTAGTTAACTGGAGCCTTGCCAAACACCCGTAGACAGCTCCGAGCGGGGGGACTGAAGAAGAAGAAAACAAAATGGTGTCTCGACCCAGGCAGAAATAAATTCTATTTTTCCCGACCCCGGGGTGAGGCCGCACTCGGCGGGGCGGGGAACTTGGCCCGTGCACACACCGCCTCCAGCTACTCACATCCCACCGCCCCAGCGACAGTTCTCCCGTTGCCATCAGAATTCAAGGGCCCACCGCAAATTCAATTTGGCTTTCGAGAGACGGCGCATCGCGAGTAGATTCTGACGATTTCGCGTCTGGATTCTCACTCTCCCCAGCGCGGTCTTCACCCGAAAAACGTCTCGAGCCTCTATCAATCTGGCAGGCGGAGAAACGTTATTAAGTAACAGCGCTACAGCAGCTTTGGATGAGCTGGATCGGCGCGTGCCCGGACGGGGACTGCGCATGTCCACGGTGACACGGAGATGATGTCGGGCACATCTAGAAATGCTCACAGCAAATTGACTTTGCAATTGTACGTGACCAATTTGAATTTCAAATTTCATTTGTCACTGCCCGCACGGTGACCCGTCCGATGTGGATCTGATTAGCGTAATATTGGAGGTCGGGGAGAGAAGCGGTTTCTGATGGCCGGCCGTTTGGGTCTACAGATGTTTTCCCGCGCCAAGTACAAGCTAATGAAATTTAATGGCGAGTTCGGAGGGACGGAAGACGGGCGGTAAAGTGGCGGGCGTGCAGTTTTAATCAGCGCAAACAGACACCGCCGTCCAAAGGCGGCGCTAATTAGTCTTCCCATCAGTTCGCGCTGAACACGGACACGATCCCTTCGACGCCGTGCACTGTCCTCTGTCACGGCCGCTTCGTTCCGAGTGCGACAACAATAAGCCCTAAGTGGGTCCTCTGTCACGGAGCCTCTTCGTCCCTTTACTTTCCCGATGGTCCCAACCAACGTCTTAGCGGCGAACGAGGGTCTGGTAGACTTCCCGCCTGATTGCCCTCCACAGCCACGTTCTCATGCCTCGTCCAACCCTATCTTTTTGCCTTAAACATAATCCGGAATTTTTATATGGGCATCCACGCCAGACCTTCACCAGAATGTTGATTATTCAGCGCCGGGAGGCTGCTCTTTTGTAACTCTTTTATCTCTTTTACTTTTGTGTCCTCTCACCATTCACCGACCATTCCTTCCGGCTTCGCACGTCATCTTTTCACCCACGCCGCTGATACTTTAATTGACATTTATATTCCGCTCTTTGTTGGTGTTTACGTCAAACCTATTTTGGCCGGTAACAATGAATACCTCGATTCAGGCCAACTCGGCTCCTTAAAGAAGGGGAGAGTCTCCAGAGTAACCGCACTGGGTGCTTACGTCAAGCAGACCAAACGGGTCTTTATTTTTTACTAAATACCCCTGTGTTCAACTTTTGCCGGCACTTTGATGGAAATAAGCTGAATTAACATCATCATCATCATCATCATCATCATCATCATCATCATCATCATCACAGGTTTTATTCGGTGCGGAACTTTATTACAGTCTGTCTGCTAAACAACTTTAGAAAATTCCCTTAATTATCTCGACATAAATTGGGAACTTGATAAATGGAAACTCTGTTAGTTTGATCTAAATAAGCTTTATAAAATAATTCCATAACTTGCTAGTAGGAACTATACTTGCAGTCATGGCCAACAGTTCACTGTTACCCAAGAAATAATAATAACAAGATCAGTCTTCAAACCAACGTCTGACACTGTACCTTTAGATATGTGAACAGCTACAAAGTGGTATGCACTTCATTATGCTGACGTAACAGTATTATGCAAATGCAGCGGGTCTAGTTCAACTTTATCAAGCAAAATTAAATCTAAGGTGGTGCACAACTTTTGGCGATGACTGTAGATGCAAAAATAACTAGGTTTCAGCTTAACAAAACACGGTGGGTAGTATAGACTCTCCGGGTATTCGTGATCACTTGTTAGAAATTAATTTTAATTGTATTTCAGATATTGTCTTTAAAACCAAAGACAATTTGAAAATTTAAATTAATCCGTTAACTGCTTCGATTCTGATAATATTGCCGAGCAGGGTTATTCTTTTCATCGGTATTCACAATTATATTTACGTACATTTTTGGCGGCCTGTGGTAGAGTGGTCAGCCTACTGGATTGATATGGTTGAAATTCCGAGTTCGAATCCCGGTCCGGACCAGCTTGATCCACTGTGCCTATTTTCCTGGCGTTCTTTCTTCACCAGCCGGCCCCTGTAGAATTCATTCCTGGCTCTCCAGTTTCCTCCCACATTTTTTAAAAAAAAGAAGAGTTCTAACAGGGTTTTTCTGTATACAGGAAGGAGGTGCCGCTGGTAATGCTTGACTGTCTTGCACACCTAGGCCACCGTTCAAGAGTCCCCGATCTTACCCTGTGAACTTGTTTGGTCACCAAGGCCGATGACCATCATTACCTTTCTCTTCTAGCTCCCTGCTGGGAGGTGCCCTCAAAACCTAGAATTCAGGACAAGAGGGGTTTGCCCCCCCCCTCAAAGTAAATGTAACAAACAAAAATACCTACTCTTATTTAAAGGGCTAATAAATCAGAGAGTAAAAAGCGCTTTAATTTTTCGTGAAAATTCTCACTAATTTGCACAAGGTTAATTAATGACGGAAAAATTAGTTTAGAAAATAGAAATTTATTAATATATAAAAGATGAGTTATTTACCTAGGTACATACTATATTAAGATGAAAAGAAAAAAAAAGTTGGGCGGTGGCAGAAAAAGAGGAAAACCAAACTATCAGCAAACACCTGTAATTGTCAGATCATCGCTAAATTCCGTGTGAAGGTAAACCTAAACTATCTTTACTAAGTGGGTAATATGAGATGTTCTCCACTAATCGCTGGAGATTGATAGTAAAGAGCTAGTGCGTACTTTCCTACGTATCAGCGCAGAGAGCGGCCTAGGTGTCGCTGTTGTGGAGGACATACACGAATACGGATCGCCACGACCTAACGTTTTGCATCACCACAGAATTTCCTAAGTTTGTTTAATAAAGTCTAATTAAGCCTAATGGGGTGGCACAATAATGTTACATTAACCTAACAAATTACGTGCATACCACTTGGTTCTCCAGTTTCCTCCCACATTTTTTAAAAAAAAGAAGAGTTCTAACAGGGTTTTTCTGTATACAGGAAGGAGGTGCCGCTGGTAATGCTTGACTGTCTTGCACACCTAGGCCACCGTTCAAGAGTCCCCGATCTTACCCTGTGAACTTGTTTGGTCACCAAGGCCGATGACCATCATTACCTTTCTCTTCTAGCTCCCTGCTGGGAGGTGCCCTCAAAACCTAGAATTCAGGACAAGAGGGGTTTGCCCCCCCCCCTCAAAGTAAATGTAACAAACAAAAATACCTACTCTTATTTAAAGGGCTAATAAATCAGAGAGTAAAAAGCGCTTTAATTTTTCGTGAAAATTCTCACTAATTTGCACAAGGTTAATTAATGACGGAAAAATTAGTTTAGAAAATAGAAATTTATTAATATATAAAAGATGAAGTTATTTTCACCAGGTACATACTATATTTAAGATGAAAAGAAAAAAAAAGTTGGGCGGTGGCAGAAAAAGAGAAAACCAAACTATCAGCAAACACCTGTAATTGTCAGCTATCATCGCTAAATTCCGTGTGAAGGTAAACCTAAACTATCTTTACTAAGTGGGTAATATGAGATGTTCTCCACTAATCGCTGGAGATTGATAGTAAAGAGCTAGTGCGTACTTTCCTAACGTATCAGCGCAGAGAGCGGCCTAGGTGTCGCTGTTGTGGAGGACATACACGAATACGGATCGCCACGACCTAACGTTTTGCATCACCACAGAATTTCCTAAGTTTGTTTAATAAAGTCTAATTAAGCCTAATGGGGTGGCACAATAATGTTACATTAACCTAACAAATTACGTGCATACCACTTGGTTGTTTTCTAAGCACTTAATGGGGAATTGACCAAAATTGGGGGGGGGGAATTGAACAATTTGAAATCTAACCGGCAAACACGTGATTTCCGAAAGGACTTTATAAATCATGACAACAGGGGCAAGTAACTCTGCTAGAACTGGTCCGAGGTACTGTATCAAGTTATAAGAGCAACGATTTTAAGATAGATTTTGTTACCGGGGGTATTGCTAGTGATGGCCGAATACAATAATCATTTAAAAGGTGATTAAAAAACAAACGGAAGTTAGCCAAATCCGAAAATGCCAGAAAATCTAAAACTTAAAGGATATTTAGAGAGTAAGAAAGAGAGAGAGAGAGAGAGAGAGAGAGAGAGAGAGAGAGAGAGCGAAGAGAGAGAGAGAGAGAGAGAAGGATGAGAGAGAGAGAGAGAAGAGATTAAGACAAGATAACAAACGCTACGGAAGTCTTTGAAAAGCAGTGATAAAAGGGATTCTGGAAAATATAGACGACCCATTTTAACGGTAACAGTGTCATCAATTATACGATGAAGACAGATCCGTGTTACCAGCAGTAATTATCCTGACAGGTTCTCGGCGTAGACTCCGAGATAAAACCATTTCGAATTACCCTGGATGAAATGTTAGATGTTGTAACTGAGAAGGTTGATATGAAGACCAAGTAGACTTGGCTTATTTATTTAAATATGGTATTTCCTTCTAAGATGTTAACGGGAAAAGAGAAGGTTTAAAAAAAGGAGTAAAGACGTAAAGAAGTGGTAAAACTTGTAAAATAGATACCAGCACGGGGATCATTTTAAGTCATTTATTGTCTGAGGTATGAAAATGTTTAGTTGGAAGTAGCCCTGGTTTGGTTTCTGGCCTAATTCTTCTTTAAATCTATTTAGTTTGTTTTTGATGCTATACGTAAATAAACAAAAAGGAATTTCTACGTTACACAGATCAATAATGGAAAAAAATTAAAAACAGATTAGTGGAACCCGTCAGTGAATAAAAGATGGAATTCAGCACCAAGAGATGTAAGTTTATCTGAAGCAAAAACTTTGGATTTTAAACATTCGTTTGGTGGCGAAATAAGTTTCAAAATATTCGCCTTGGAAAAGAGATCGGCTGTGAGTAAACGTCCGACAGGCAAACAAAAACAAACGTGGTATTTAGGGAGCTTGACTTGGATCGCAGGGATCTCGGGCAACATTTAATTCATCGTCCTCTAACTTTGGCCGGATCTGAGCTTTTACTTGACACAGAACAACCGACCGGCTTCGAAGCTGCTGAAGAAACAACCCGTTTAGAGCTGCTGCCTGTTAATTCTCAGAGGCGGAAGCTGAAGAGCTCCGGAGGCGGGGGGCAGGGTGCCGAGCTCGTCGTCTCTGTCTCTCCTAAGTTTTTATAACATAATGATGTACTACTTATCTTCGCTCTTTGTACAACCTCGAGCCGGCGATGACAAGCGGAAATCTGTTGAAGACAACATTGGCAAAAGTTTGACAGTTCATTACTTTGTTTACCATAGAAATTCCGCATAAATTGTCTTTTATCTCCTTTGAGAACATGCTAATGGCCCACGTGTTCGGCCGGCGCGAGCGAATACCGTACGGTGCAGCGTGATTAATGTCCTCCTGCGAGGCCATTCTCGTCCCGGCTAACAAATTGCGCGCCGGCCGCGGCTGAGAAAGAGACGAGCTGTTATACAATCATTTTATCCTTGTTAATTCTAATTAGCTGTCCGACAGAGCGTCGTTACGTCACCGGTCGGTGCGCCGCCTGGCTGATGGCGGCCTGCTAGGAGCAGCTCTATCTGTCCCGCCCCCCCCCCCCGTTAGCCCCAGCCAGGCGAGCCGAAGATGAATGACCTCTAAAACTGACAAAAAGTGCCCGTTCTTCCTCCTCCTCCGTCTTCTTCTTTATCTTTTTTAAATGAAGGTAATAAATTGAAGCCAATCGTTCCGTATAATTAGCGAGGTATATACTTTTAGAGAAGTTTGACGACCTTCCTCCGGTCCGACTTCCGGGTTCTTTCTTCTTCACGGCGCTCACTCGCCGGCAAAATTAGATGCGTGCTAACTGGATGGAGTTCGGGGAAGGACCGTAGAAACCTGGATTAATATCCTTAAGACGAATATAGATGCGAGTAGTTGGGGGGGTCTACTGTAGGAAGCAACTGTCGTGTTGGAAGTATTCTGTCAGAGAGACGTGTAAACAGAAATTATTAGCCGCGACGTCTCTGTCGACGTTCAGTTGTCTGGTTAGCTACCTCGAAAGGAAATCCCCTAGATTGGTAGCATCTGGGAGATGATAGAGTTTTAAGGATGGGGTTGGTATGACAAACTTAAAAAAAAAAAAACACGAAGACAGAAAGACCTCAGTAACTCTTTGATATTCAAAGTGAAATGAGTCTGTCAGAAGTAGAGTTTTTTTTTTTTGTTTTTACAACTTTGTCAGAGTTTCTGGCAAACTCCAGATAGAGCGAGCCTAACTTCGGGTACCCTGCCCTCATCAGCGATCGCTGTTAGCAATCATCGGAATCTATCTTCAGCCTCTTCCCTTTTGTTTTCATTTTGAATTTACCTATTTACCTCGTCACTAAAGAAACAGTTTTTAGAAGTTTTAATTAGGCGACATACTTACTACAAGGCGAATTTCTTAAATACCAAATAAAGCTGCATATCAGCGTCAATGAAAACAGACGCAAATACTGAAGAAATTGTTTTACAAACATAAAAGGTATTCCGCATCACGAAAGAAATCATTACAGATCTATTATTATTATATTATTATTATTATATTATTATATTATTATTTATTATTATTATTATTATTATTATTATTATTATTATTATTATTTATTATTATTATTATTATTATTATTATTATTATTATTATTATTATTATTATCGAGAATTATCGCTGGAGAAGAACGAGTAATTGAAAAAAAACAATTAACCATTTTCAAAATTGAAATAGAATAACGGAAATTTGTCAAGTACCTAAAGTGGAACGGGAGAAATTTCTTTTGTTTTGCAAAAATTATTCTAAAATTGTATGTCATTTTTTTGCGAACAACTTGCAGTTTTCTCAGTCTTTCAACACTTAGGGCCGACTCGCCTAATGTCGATATAAACTTTTCAATACTTCACTTCTGGCTTCTTTTCACACTGTAACAGAAATCGGAGGTAACTGTTACAGCGCCAGCCAATAATTCCTAATTAACCGTCTAGGCGACCTATAATCGACGTCAGATCAATGGATATGACGTCGATTACAGCCTTATCACCAATACGTTTAATTATGAATTACTGGTTTGGTAACGACTTTTAACCCTGTGACAAGTAGCCTCGGTGCTCTCCCCTACTGCACAAACAGCAAGCGCTCGACAAGCTATTGATTCTCTTCTGGAGTCCAGCATTCGCGTCAAATGATAATTTTCGAAACTGCAGAGGAAGGGTAAATAATGTTTTTGTATTTTTAAAATACAATTTCTCGAAGAAGCATCATCAATCTCCCCGACTTGTTTATTCGCGGTGCGGGAGCAGCTTTAAAGAAATACACCGAACACGTCCCAGGGAGAAGTTGTTACTCTTGATGCCCGTGGGGTAGAAAACACTAACTCGTGGAGAATCCACTATTTTTTGCTCTTTCTTCACGACAGAAGAGCTGACCCATACCTGTTTAAAATGTGTCGACATTTACTGCAATATCTTTTGAAAATTAACGATCGGTTAGTACGAGAAATGCTTTTTTATAATCAGCTACAAAAAAGTATTGTGTGCAAAAGTGTAAACAAAAACGAAGACTTAAAAAAAAAATTATAAATAACAGAGAAATTCGTAAAAATGAAAATAGAGACATCATTTTCAAGTAATTGTCAAGAAAGGCTTCCAAACCAAGAATAGAGAATGGAGGAGGAGATGTCGGGAAGCCCAACAGACAACGACTGCAAGTCAATAAGCGAGGCCTTCATAGAAAAAAACAACACGTAATGGGATGCTCCATGATCCAAGAAGTCTAATTAACTAATGGATTGTGAGCAGTCTTGGCAACAAAGTTTCCTAATTCATTTTAGAGAGCAAATAATTATTATCAACTCTTTGTTCTTAATTAAAAGTGACTTCACACTTACTTTGCTTCTTCCCGGCATGCACTCTTCACTCTCTACAGCTTCCGGTTTCTCAGTGTTCTCACGTAGAGCCATTAGTTAATTGATTATTTCTCTCAAAAGTAGCATTTACTACCTTTATTTTCTTTTTTTTTTTAATTTGCGCTTGCAGATTTGTTTTATAACTCGTCAGGTGATCATTCAAGTTAATATTTGTTGATTTTCAGAATAATCCACGTTTAAGAAAAATGCACTCTGTTTTCTCTATTAGTGTCTCATTTAAATTATCTTTGTTCTGATAAAAGTTTCCATATTTAATCTTATTTTTTTTAATTTATTCAATAAAATATAAATAAAAGTTTTTATTTTTTTATCTTTTTTCTCAGTGATATCGTGAGATAAATATTTGTTTATATCTAAAAATTTGTTGTTTTTTTTTTTTACAGTGTTCCGATCATTTTATCTTCTTTTATTCTAAAATGTGGAGTTTCTGTGTTAAAAATTAATACAAAGATATAACTTATCCAGAGACCGCACAAAATTTATTTATATTTGAAAAGTGATTAACTAACACATTTAATCGATCATTTGTCGAAATATTAGTCATTTCATATTGATTGGTCCAGAGAATTTTTTTCCGAACATTCAATAAATTGTTTTTTTTTTTTAAATTTCCCATCATGAACTACGCAATCAGGTTAAGCTGTCGTTAGTTTCAGTAGTAAGTGCAACTGGAATAGACAATCAATGCTGAGTTTTGATGAACAAACGGGGTTTGGGACATTTGACGAAGATACTGCATGTACTTGCTTAAATACAGTGCTATACATGATGGAATCTAAATCCTAGCAGTAGATTTAACGAATAATATCAGCTGTAAGTTAAAACTTGCCCACGCATTGTTTCGTTGCACTACGTTCACGAATGGCTCCGACTAAATTAGTGTGGAGGGAGGCTGACAAGTTCCAGAGGTGATAGCTCTAAAACTAATCTAAAGTCTGTCCCTCCGTCGTACCGGCGCTGCCGCGAAGTTCTTTTATATGCTTTCGAAGCTCAGAATTCTGGGAAATCCAAAGACCTACTTAAAGAGGCTCTGCTTGTAGTGCGAATCTGGGTTTGTTTGCCGATGAATTAAAAGGTCTTGCCACAATGCAACGCCACAAATATCCACGGTTAGGTTCTGATCATTGCCGATCATTACACAACGTTCAGGTGTAGGGATTAGTATAGTAGATATGAGCAGATATTTTAACGAACTATTCGTAAGCGGTCGTGAGCTTTCATAGTGTTGCATTGTGGGTGTTTTTTCTTAACTTATCGGTAAATATAAACCAGATTCAGATGACACACAGTCGCTTTAAAAATAAAAAGTCTGAAGAAAATCACAGATCGGTCGGTGTTGCCGACTGTCGTCCGCTTGCTGGTGACTAACAGACGTCGCTTTCGCCGACGGTGGTTCGGTTCATTATGGTATCGAACCCTAGGACTCACATTAACCGCGATCAAGTCGATCAATTCTTCAATAATCATACTGATGAATCTGATCCGAACGAACGCTGTAGTTTGTCCGATGTAATCTGAATGCCGCTGGTTACTAATGGCAACATGATATCACGTGATCTGTAGCTGATTGGAAATAGAGCATGAGATAGGAAACCACTGAGTGGTAAATACTCTGCGAAAAAAATCACCAAAAAATAGTTTTAATTTACTATTAATATTAATTAATAATTCCTATTGACTGTATATCTGTTTAATAAACACAGTATTGTTGTTGCCGCTATCATGTTTTCTAAAGATGGCGTATAACTCTCTTTTCTCGAAATCTGATTAGATTTTTCAGTTCTTTTATGTCACACTGATGCTGACGGAATGGGAGTGGTCTTGGGGACACGCACCCTTAAAAGAAGAAAAGAAGGAGAGAAAATCCTATTCATAAAGTAAAGTCTCGGTTGGAAATCCTGAAAACTTCAGGTGACTCACGCCGACATCATTTCTCTTCGCGCGCTTTTCCGCCACCTCCTCTCGCGCGCGAGCACGTGACTTGTCCGGCCATAACGCGACATCGATCGCTCTGCTGGCATGTAACTGTTGATTATGGCGATAGCCGCGCCTCACCGAAAAAAAAAAAAAAAAGATATTGTTTTTTTTTGCGCTTCCAGTGACAGCGACAACTTCGAAATTAATATGTAACAAACGGGTCAGCAGAAACCATGGAAGACGCCATCGATTTGGCTCGCTTAGGATCTTCAGTGAAATTTTAATATTTGCCCTCCACACCCTGCACCGGTAGAAGACATATATTGAAACAGAGGTGACGCGACGACAGCACGGTGCCACCAAAAACCATAAGCTTCTAGAGCAAACTAATATTCTGAGAACATTCTAAATGTCAACATTGCGGGGGAAAAAAAACATGCAAACACACACACACACACACACACAAACAAAAAGGAAAGACAGAAGAAGAGTCGAAAGTAGCAACATCTTTTTAGACAGACAGCAACTTTGTTACGTCCATCGACGCTGTGGCCACTATGGACTCGTATGGTTTAGCCCGGATTTAATAGACAGACAGAGGAGTGGTAGCACCTGCCTCTCCTCTGTCGGGGAGAAAGATTTTATAAGTAAACTTGAAAGTTCCTCAATACAAAATTAAAAAGATTATCGATATTATCGCCTAAAGGCTTCCTGGTGGTGTTTTTCAACGATCTGTTGCTTAGATCTTTCCTCATACAACTCCCACACCATTTTATTTACTGATTCCTTTTAATACTGACAGTTTATTTGTTGTTGAAACAGTTACTGATTAATCTTAATATTCTTAATGATTATTTCCTAATACCTGTGACTTATTGTACAATTTAGACAGCGCTAAGATCTCATTTAACCAAATCTGGCGCTCATTTGACTTACAGAATTGGAAGGAAAATTACTTAGGACTTTTCTCTCCATCGCCGTATTGGTAATGATACAGCCAGCGGGGAAATGACCTTTCGGGAATCGTTCCCAGACTCTGTCTTCAGGGTTTAGTGCTGAGAAGGTAAACCTTGATGTGCATTATTGCTATCAGTGGATCCTTTTTCTTGCAGTAGGTATTTCTGTTTTAAGAGCGTTAAAGCGACTTATGGGATTCGAAAACTTGGCAATCGAAAGGTTTCCGGTTCCAGAACCTTGAACATTGCAAACCTGAGTTTACTTTATTAAAGTTGATTTGATCCACTGGGCGTCCGTGTGCTGTTTAAAAGAAATGTCCTGGTTGTTTTGTCTCTTTCTTAAACTTACCTCACAGCTTTTGCTCTTGTATTCACTCCTTGGCATCGATGGGATTAAAAAAAGACTTTCGTTTCGTAATCCGGATGATCCCATCACGGACCGTTTTTGTTCCCCCTCCTCCCTCCGCAGTCACAGTCGACCAGAAGTTTCCGCGAGGACAAATACTACAGCCCCGGATCTAAACCGTGGAGAGATTCCATTATCATTATTTATTATTTTTTTTAACGAGACCAACTCGAGCCCCCCCCTCCCCTCAGTTAGAGATACAGAGTGCACCACGTCCTGCCGGGGTCCGGGCGCCACGTGCAGCGCCAATCGCAGTGGCGCACGCGACAGAAGGCGTCGAGCGAGACGACCGCAGTCGCGTATCGATGAACACCGCTGCGCACCCAACGAAATAATAATACCAAATAATAAAAAAAAATCACAATGATCCGTGCGGTTTTAAAATTTAAAGCCGCAGTATTTATGTGTTTAGTTTTAAGAAATCACTATAATTATGCAGATCGCTCGCGACTGCAACAACCGACCGACCTCGGCGAATACTCGGTGCTGTCCGGGTGAAAACGTTCGGCAGAAGGCGATATTAAGAATAAATTAAGCGCAATGAGAGCAGTCAGAATGACGTCTTACACGCGCGAATTCTGGAAATATTAATTATAGGCCCCCCCCCCAAAAAAAAGGAGTCACGAGTCAAAACCTTTAAATGTAGCTGGTGTAGGGATGATAAAGAGAAGGGTGGAGGAGGGGCTACCGGTGTAAGTCGACACCGGTTCCATGGAGCTCAGGCACTGGCGTAACATTCAAGCTGTTCGCTTATTTTATTATTCCTGATAAAATATAAGAATGGCTTAATTTCGTTAGAATATTAGAATAAATTAATGCCGAGGAGGGGGGAAGGAGGGATTCACAGGGTCTCCACAAATTAACACGGCCCCTTTCTACGCCGTAGATCCTTTACAAACTGGTCTATATAATAAAAAGGTCCCCGTAATTTTCTGTTTGAAAAAAAAACCCACTAAACCCGTATAGAAGAAAGATAACACGCGATGCTTACGCCTGTAAAAAAAAGGGGTAAAGATTTTAGAAAACATGGGGTCTGAAATGGCTTAGAGTCTCCCTTTAAGACACTGGTCAGGCGTATCGTCGTCCGCTTCCCCAGTTGCGAATCTCCATTTCGGTTGCAAGTTTAGGGACCGGGAGCTTACATACTGAAGGGGCTGTACGATCGCAGAGTCCCTCCCTACTAAAAGCTACGTGGCTTGACGACTAGTAAAGAAACCACGCCAGGGATTCTATGTCGGGCCCCTTCAGCCCTGCACCGTCGCACCGTTTATTTACAGTGAATCGGAGAAAGATGGCTGCCAAAATGTGCCGACATACAGTAGTCGTGGTGCGGTCCGATGCTTCTATCTGTAACAGATGAAGTCTGGGAGGGGGGGGGAAATAGATCTGTGAATACAAGCATTGCTTCACGCTAATTGTGTATTGTTTATTAAAGCATGAAAACTAATCCCAATTAAATATTCACTAAGTTGTTTAAACTTTCAGAATACTGATATTTATTTTCGCACAATCTCGCTTTCACAGAGTTAATATTTAGTATGACCTCACCTGGCGGACGGGGAATTAAACATCTACGATATTCAGTAAATGTTGGTTTCTTTTCTTCGACGGTGATGGATTTAACTGTGACACTGATGAGATGTTCCTCTCTTCCTATCTTCCCGCGGCCTTTCGGCTGTCTAACATTGTCACCTTTGTCCGAGCGGTGCAAGGCAGTCAGTGTGTTGATATCCCTAAAAAATTTTCCTGGTTGACGGTGACACTGTCTTCTCAGTGTGCTCCTGACTGCATATCTGTCCATGCTTCCTCCCATCACATCCTTTCTGACCAACTCCTTAACACAATCTTAGAAAAGAGTCTTTTGGTTAGCACTTTCGAACATCTCATCTAATCCGGGCTGGCTTAACGGCCAGGTTTATACTATCCGATGAATAGAAATGGTTCTCTTTACTTTCATCACTCCACAACGTTTTCCCCCCAAAAATTCTGGGAGCTTATTTTACACGTGTTTTTGCGAACTGCAGTCGTTTTGCTTTTTTTCAATTCTCACTGACAGACGATGACTTCTCTCAGACGACTCTTCGATGCAGTCAAAGGTAACATCCATTTCGTCGACTTCCCTTTGTGTCTACTCTCAGAATGGCTGCTATCTCCACCATGTCCACTCTGTAGTTATTATGTCTATTCTGCAGACAAAAAAACACTAGTACATTAAAAAGGAAAAAAAAACAACAAAAAACTACAACTCAAATAATCAAAAACCATTTATTTATAGACCGCTCATACAGACCACTTCAACGAACTTCAACTTTCAGTGGCCATTAACTGATAGTAGACATTCTGAGAATATGCGACATTTTCAGAGTAGACAAATTGGGAACACAAGTGTAGACGAAATGGGCTTAAACCCAATCATCTAGTATGTAGGTTGCTTCCTACAGTTGGAGACTAATGCTGGCTTTTCTACTCTTTAGCCTCTCTGGTAATCTGTGTAGCAGAATAGAATTTCTTCCACGTGTCTCCCCATTCTCCATATCTCTATGTCATTTGTCCCACTTGTTTCCTGGGCAACCATTTGTAGGCTTGCTAACCACACTTCCATCTACCTACTCTGAACTTTGCAATGATACTGCAGACTGCTGTTCGCTTTTCTTTCCGAAAACTCTTTTTTTCTTAAAGGTTATTACTCGCTCTCTTACATAAGCTCTGTGCTATTTGGCTTAGCTGTACAAATAGAAATTATTTGCATACACTACCTGTTGTGTGTGTATATCGTCTTTCAGTTATATTTTAATTTAAATAAATATCAAAATTCGATCGGATATTTATTTATTCAGCCAAAAATTTCCACGGTGAATTAAACAATACATAAACAACCTATGTAAAAGAATTCACAAAACGTTTTTTCCTACTCTATGCGTGATATAGGAAAACATCACTCGAAATACATCTTACAGGTAGGTGTACACATTTCAGCGATCAGCTCTGTCAAAGGACAGGTGATTAAATACTTTCGCTTATGACATCCCTTATTTAGAATACCCATCAGCAACAGTCCGTATAACAGGTGCTATTTTCTTTGCTGTGTTAGTTTCTTGTTTTTAAGGGTTTATGTGAAGACAGTAAATCGCTGAAACTGACCTTAATCTTCTTTTTTTTTTTAAATTAGCGGTGTATAGTTCATAAATACGAAGTTGTTGTTGTTTTTCTCTCTCCGGAGAACGGTGAGAACAAACTGACCTGGTTCTGATGGAATGAACAAACCTTTAAACGGATTTATGCCACGTTTTCTGAGAGTTCTCTTTAAATATAAATAAAGGAGTTAGGCATCCATCACCTTTCTGGTTTTTCGGTCTGTCAAGCGTCGAGCAGCTTAGATAAATCATTTCTAAACGTAATTCTATTATCAAACTTTCATTCTATATGGAGAATATTTAGATTTTAAGAAAAAGAAGCACGTAATTTTGGTAAGTTATGTTCGTCTTTTGCTTTAAAAAAGGGAGAGAAAAAAGACGAAACTCCGACGACATCGATAACGGTTTCTGACAAGAGCCGGCTTTAAATGGATTTTCCTTACCACTTTCCTCTCAGTTAAGAAACCAAACAAATCCCAGTTCATTCAGCTTTGCGTAAATCTTTTCAAAGGATTTGCTTCTCCGTCCTATTAGCTTATATAATCCTAAAAAGAAAACGGAGGAAAAAATAGAGAGAAACCCTTAATCTGATTGAGTAATCTAATTTTTATTTGCGTATCAATTTAACGTCTTTCGTATTTGTTGCCTTCAAGGAAACCGTCAAACATTCACCGGGCTCAAAACTGTAATTGCACCGAATTCATTTTCCCACCCAGCCCGCGGCTTCATCCACCATTAACCGGCCGCTGCCGTTCTTTCTTTTGTTTCTTCCTTCTTCTTCTTCTTCTTCTTCTTCTCTGTCTGTAGATAAACAAACAAACGCACGAACCCGCTTCGTGTCAAAAAAAAAAAAGAAAAAAAAAGGGAGAAGTATTTTCTCTGAAGAAGCCAAACGGCATCAAAAGACAGTATCGATGGGGGTTTGGAAGAAAGCAAATAAAACGCAATAATTGTCGAAATAAATTTATTATTTGTTACGAATTACGGCCGTCACAAACCCGGTATAACCACGGAGATAAAATGCCCGCCACGATTTTTAGTATGATTAAGTTTTTAGAATGATTGACATTCCTAAGAAAGAATCATATCGGAAATTGGACCATATGTATTATCAAAGTCGAACATCGATATTTTTTTTTGTTGTTTTTTCTTTAATTAACATCCGCAACAACAACAACAACAACAAAAAAAATGGTGGAATGAACAGAAATTGGAACCAGCTAGCTATTTGTGTTTGAACACTTAGAAATACAGCTGTTATTATTTAGAGTTTAATTATCGATACATTAAGTTTTCCGGGTTTTTTCTTCTTGTATAATAATAATAACAATAACCCTCGAGTTAATTCTCCATCCTCTCTAACCATAGTCGTGCGCGCGCGCGCTATCTAATTGTGACGTCATTTTTCGACAGTTTGCAAGCACAGCACACAGATAATCCGCTCAGCTATTCCGAAAGTTTCCTAAATCCTGCTGTGATTTTCGCCGAGCAGTCGTTGTAGATAAGCACTTTGTTATTTCAGGTGAACTGAAGAAAGAAAAAAAAAAGATAATATTCTTAAAACAAAATTAAACTGAATACCAAAAAAAAAAAAAAAAAAATTCTACATTTAAATAACACTAAGAATGGAGGGATACATTAGGGGTAAATAAAGACGTGCGAGAATGGAGATTTGCAGGCAAGCCCTTTTATCCTCCGTCAGTAAAGAATAGGATAAGAAAATTAGCGGCAGGTTCAGGGACAGACCCGGTGCTCGTTTTGGTCCGTGCTCAAGGAGGTAGAGTACGCAGTCCTAGCGTCCATCTGATTTCGCACAGACTGACGTAAAAGCTGGAGAGCGTTGTTCATCACTGCCGGTGTCAGTTTTAAAAAAAAAAAAAAAAAAGCACAAAAATAGGCTGACCCAGTGGTTAACCCCATCAGCCTCTCCAGCCCAGCTCACACCTAGCCTGCTCGGGTCGCGCGGTATCCGTCGTGAACGGCGAAAATGAGTAGCGACAATAACGAACGAGACCCATTGCTAACTACTGCGACAAGAAACAACAACAACAATGCAGTCGTTGGGCCGCCTGGCGAAGTTTTACTACCTGGTCGAGTTAAACTAAGTAATTATCGGTGTTTACTTTCAGTTTAAGTTTCACTTTTGTTCCTTTTTTTTTAAAAAAAAATTTTTACAGATGGCTTAAAATTACAATTTGTGAACCAGATCGGCGCGGAAAGAATATTTTTTATAAGGAAAAATTGCTATAATTATTTTCTAACATCGTAAAAATGCCTATTTTTTGGTTGTGTTTTCTTAACCCAGCGCGCATGCGTAGGTCAGCAGCATCAACAACAACAACACAACAACAACACAACAAAATCTGACGCAAATACGAAGTTCAGACCGGATTGCTTATTCCTAAAAAAACAAGGGGAAAAAAAAAGGGTAAGGGGGGTAAAAGTCAAGAAAAGGAAATAAAGCCAGTTCTGCCTCGAGCGCTTTTTGATTTATTGCATTTACGCTTTCCTCAATATTGTTTTGTCTCCGTATATTAGTTATCTTAGGTGGCGCTGTGAAACATACATATCCCGCAGTGTGCTGGGGATTTTAATAAACCGAATTTCCTTTCCTCCCACCAGGGGTCGCCTCGCACCTGCAGCGGTACGGACAGGACGGGACGAGCCCCGGTGCTCTCGCGGCCAGATGTTAGCCGAGCCAACCGACAAAGCGACCGAGACATAAATTATCAAAATATTTCGTTTGCGGAAAAGAAAGTTTTCACCCGCCAGGTTGATCGCTGTGTCAATGGAGAATGCGTCCTCGCCGTGTCTTATATTGATTGAAGGCTGTACAGAAGTCGCCATTGTTGTGCAGCTATCGCCTGGCAATAAAAATCGGCTCGCGCTTTCTGTCGCGTGCTTCCCGCGTCAAAATGTTAATTTCCTGTCCGAGCTCATCGCACCGACAGTAAAGAGCAAGCACTTGATGCCTCGCTCATTGCAATATCCCTCTTTAGTTTTAAAGGCTAGAAAAGTGTATCCTGGAGCAAGACGAAGAAAATTAAGTAACGCTGAAGTTTTACCGTTGGCAAATTCCGTCCTTTTCTCCTCAACGGGTCGGAGGATATTATCCAAGGTAATGTTGTTACCTTTCTGTTAAACGTTAGATTATCGAGCGGCGAGTCAACACAATCAGCGCATTTAACCATCGGGGGGAAAAATGACAATCTTTTAAATTAATCGGTGGAGATAAAGGAAGCTGGGAGAGGGTGAGTTCTCCGCACGGCTGAAAAATGCCCAACGGCGGCCTCACGGTCTGTAGAATAATTCAGTCAAAAAGGATATGAATGTTTGTACATCAGCGAATTAGAACTCTCCAAACTTTTTGGCTTCAAAAGGTGTATTAAGCGCGCAGTTGTACAAATTGTGTGGCAGGATGAGACCACAGGCAGTAATTTTTCTTCTTCTTCTTCTTTTTTCCCAGGTTGTTTTTGAATCACAACGAGCTGCCGAGGTCGGCTCGTTCGCCGCATCGATCCGACCCCTGCCTTCCTCCGAGAGACAACATTATTGCACGAATTGCTGGCGAGATGGTCGAAGCGAAGTCTTCCCCTCACTCTCTCCTCTCCTCTCCTCTCCTCTCTCTCTCCTCTCCACCCACTGGCTTGGCTTATGTCTTCTTTTTTTTAATTATAATAAATAATAATAATTCGCACTCCCCCCTCGTTACCACCCACCCTTTTCTCCGCCCTTCTGCCGCTGGAAGCAGCTACCGGTCGGGATGCTGAGGGACCGCCGACCGTCTCCCTGACGACGACGACCGCGGATTGAGTGAGGTTCGAATGCGAAAAACCAGAGCCGTCTCCATCAGCAGCCCCCGCCAAAAACCCTAGGAACGATAATAAGTCGGGGGGATAATTATTGTCCCACTAATCACGCGACCACGTCGCCGGTCTCACCCCTTGTATTTATCCACTGCAAGGAACTCGGGAACAGCCTAGGAAAATGTTTTCGTTTCCAAATCAGGGCCGAGCCAGCCGGATGGTTGCTGAGGTGAAAAGAAAAGGGGGGGTCCTTAGTGACACAAAATTACGGTTCTGACTTTTAGTAGGAGACTTAATAAAGACAAACAGATATTCTGAATAAGAGAATTTTAGAAATCTGATACCTACAACCTCCTGTGTAACTTGCTTTGTTTTTTTGCAGCATATTTATTTTCTTGTTGTACATAGTTTTCATTTCCTTTTGCTAAAGGTCAGAAATAAAACACGAGAATTACCTATTCACCAATAACATCACACTGAGAATAATCTGTCTGTTGTAGTCATTTTCAGGGGCATTCACCCCATGGGATACTTCATCTGTCCACTTGTTTTGGTCATTGCTCGGTAGGTGCAGCGGTTCGAATCTCTGTCGCGACCCGCTTGGTTTGTCATCGTTTCTTCTCCCCCCTCCGCGTAGGTTAACCCTAGCCACTCCGGTTTCCACCCTCGTCTGAAAATGAAGAGTTCTGGCAAGATTTTCAGAGTAAGCATTTTGCAGGGGAAACTCTTGACTGGCCTAGAGATCCTAACAGTACGGTCCCCGCTTGGCCACCGCGGCGGTCTACACTCTCCGCCCCTTCCTCTCCTCGCTCACTGCTGCGAGATGTCCTCAGGATCAGATTTGCATTCAGTACTTTTTTTAAAAAAAATGTTGTTCACAATTTTCCTTTTATTTTTTGTTGCATATACGGACGGCCAAATGGCGGCCGCGGCCGATCCGGATATTCGAGGTTCTGCTGTACTATATTACAAATGGAAACTTACATGAAAACGGACTCGAATTTAAAGAACCTGGAGATGTAGGGTTATGACGACAGATTTTATGAATTTCAAGAGTATAGGTTCAGATATGTTCACTTTTGTTGATTTAGCATAACGGGGATTGGAAAATTTAGAGATCGATAATTGGTCGGCTTTGGCCCGATCTCTCTCTCTCTCTTACTGACGTCATCTCTCTCCGTACTGACATCATCTCTCTCTCTCTCTCTCCGTACTGACGTCATGTCTCTCCCTCTCTGTTCTGACGTCATCTCTCTCTCTCTCTCTCTCTCTCTCGTACTGACGTCATCTCTCTCTCTTACTGACGTCATCTCTCTCTCTCGTACTGACGTCATCTCTCTCTCCGCTCCGTACTGACGTCATCTCTCTCTCTGTACTGACGTCATCTCTCTCTCTCCGTACTGACATCATCTCTCTCCCTCTCCGTACTGACGTCATGTCTCTCCCTCTCTGTTCTGACGTCATCTCTCTCTCTCTCTCTCCGTACTGACGTCATCTCTCTCTCTGTTCTGACGTCATCTCTCTCCCTCTCTGTACTGACGTCATCTCTCTCTCCGTACTGACATCATCTCTCTCTCTCTCCGTACTGACGTCATGTCTCTCCCTCTCTGTTCTGACGTCATCTCTCTCTCTCTCCGTACTGACGTCATCTCTCTCTCTTACTGACGTCATCTCTCTCTCTCTGTACTGACGTCATCTCTCTCTCTCTCTCCGTACTGACGTCATCTCTCTCCCTCTCTGTACTGACGTCATCTCTCTCTCTCTCTCTCTCTTTTTGTAGATGTGTTTTCTTGCCGTAGTCGAGCATATTAACATCACGAACTTCGCGATAGATTCTCGCTTATTGTCTGCTAGCGTCGACGAACTGATTAGCGGTGCCAAACATTCTTTACTGGCGGCCGAGTCGAGTGCCAGCTTGTCGTTCAATTGGTCAGACTTTTACCTGCCTGGCAGTATCGTCAGCCCTGCGTGCTCTCCCACACCCAGGTGATTTGAACTACTCAAAAGAAAGAAATCGGCTGGGATCGACAAAAAAAAACGAGTTTTCCAAAAGGAAAATCGCAGCAATTTTTTTATTAGACAAATTTGAATTAACAGCTTAAATAATTACTGTTTCAAGCACAGGGAACCACTCTACAATATCTACATTATATGTCATTAAAATGGGAGATCAACCTTTGTTGTGGTGATCAGATTAATTAGTTAAGGAAGAAGTATTTCCTCAAAATAAATTCAAAGAGGAACCACGAAAGGAGGTATGGACGAATTATTTTAGGTGTAGAATTTAGCAAAGCTAATAATTGCTATTACATTTATAAACCTCTTTCAGTTTAATTATATTATTATTATTATTATTATTATTATTATTATATTATTATTATTATTATTATTATTATTATTATTATATTATTATTATTATTATTATTACACTGGTCAACACAATTTTTGCTGATTTATATCTGAGACTTGTTTCTGACTAATTTGGGGGCGCTGAACTCAGATATCACATTGGTTTTTGCTCTACAGCATACCCCCATTTTCGATCATTCGCCATAGAAAACTACCCGATTACGATGATTTCCACAATCACCTCAATCCTATTCTTATTTTATTTAGGATACCATTCCAACAAACAATACCACGAATCAATTTTGAGATTAACAAATATATTGGTTAACTATGACGTATCAGGTCAAAATATTGAAATAGAAAAATATAAATCGATGCTAGAATTGAATGAATTTTAGTCAAAAATGGGCACAAACTAATCCAGAATGTTCTTATCATTTCACTTAGAATACTGTACAAACAAAACAATGACAGACATGGGTTTATTTACATTAACTGATATCAGTAAATGACACATTCTTCCTTCATGGATTAAATTTTCGTTTGTAGGCTTTTCTGGAGTGCTTCATTTCCAGAGTCTCTCTTAATACTCCAACAGTAGTCGGCCATCATGTGAGTATCCCACCTTCCTTGGTGTCACTCCATAGTTTGTATATCTTGATGGAACCTTTCACCTTGCTCATCACTTACGTCACCTAGATTTTCAGGAAATCTATCAAGATGACTGTTGAGGAAATGAACCTTTATGCTCATGTTGCAATCAAGACGATGAAAATTCTTAAGCAATGTTTTAATAAGATCTTTGTAATTTTCAGCTTTTTTGTTTCCCAGGAAATTTTTCACAACAGCCACGAAAGAATTCCATGCTCTTTTCTCTAAATTCATGGAGCTTGTGAAATGTTGATCTCTCATCATTTTTATGATCTGTGGCCGTCAAACAAACCAGCTTTTAATTTTTCATAACTGAGGCTAGGAAATGTTGTGCATATGTACTTAAAACAGTCACCTTCTATGCTCGGAGCTTTAACATACTGCTTCATTAGACCCAGTTTGATGTGGAGAGGAGGAAAGATGATTTTATCCCGATCTAGTAGTGGTTGGTTTTTGATATTTGGTTCTTCGACATTTAAGCATGTTCTCACCGGCCAGTTCTTCTGAGTCCAATGCTTGTCCTTAGCTCTACTATCCCACAGGCACAAGAAACATGGATATTTCGTGTATCCTCCTTGTTGACCAAGTAAAAAGTTAACCATTTTAAGATCCACACAGATGATCCAGTTATGGTCATCATATTTGAGTAACTCGAGAACTTTTTTGATTTGTCCATATTCTTCTTTGAGATGTACAGAATGACCGATGGGAACTGAACCATATGAATTTCCATTATGAAGTAAGACACAATTTAGGCTCCTCTTAGATATATCTAAAAACAATCTCCACTCATTTGGGTCATATAGTGCCACACTCATTGCATTTAACAAACCTGACAGAGCATGACAATAAACTAAATCACTGTCAACTCTAAAGTATTGTAAAAGATCTTTTTCCCTGCTACGATAAAACGTTACTTTTGTACCATGTTGGAGTAAATTATTTTCATTCAATCTCGAAGCTAGCAGTTTTAATGCCTCTTTTGAAAGACTTAAATCTCTCAGTAAGTCATTCAATTCAACCTGATTAAAGCACTGAGGCCTCATGTTTGAACCACGTTCTTCAAAATCCACATCAGAATCATGTTCGACAATATCACCTGCCACATCCTCTTCGTCCTCAAGTGAAGGAAGCTCTTTAAAAACTGGCATAGGTATTTCATCTGAATAGGGCACTGGGCGAGAACTGCTGAATCCAGGACTTGGGTATGTGAGTTTTTGCTTATTTTTCCTATTGTAACCCGAAGTCTTGATCAAACAAAAATAGCAGTCATTTACGCGGTTTTTCGGCTCTCGCCATACCATTGGAATGCTAAATGTCAGTTTTTCTCGCTTTCTCTTGGTCCACTGTCGTAAATTTTAAACACAGGGCTTGCATACTTGATGTGGAGCGCAAGACTTGTCCTGGTCTCTAAGTCTAACTTGAAAGTAAGCCAAGTACATCTTCACAAAATCACTAATATTCATCCTTTGACTGAGTACAGTGAAGCTTCCACATATATAGCAAAATGCATCTGGACTATTCAAACACTTTCCTCTAGCAGCAGCCATTATCTGAAACAGGAAAAGAGAGGATATAATTAAGATAGTCACCACATAACTTTCACCACTTAGCTTTCCTGATGGATAATACATAACTTTCGTGTGTGCATATTCATGCATTAGAACAAAAACTTGAGGTGATAGGCAAAAACCGATTTTGTTTTTTGAAATCAGCGCCCCAAGATCTTAGTCAGCAGGAACTGGCTGGTATAAGGATAGATGAATTCAACAAGTGTGGACTTAAAACATGAATTACCACAATTCAAGCTCGGCTTCGATACTACAAGCATTAAATATTTTCAGGCGCAGGTTGGTGAACACAGTCTTGTTAAAAGCTCTCTTGATGCCAGAGTCCATTTAAACACCGCACGGGATCAAGCACAGTTATGACGTACACTAAGATATTTATGGGGGGGAGTTACAGGAGAGGGAGGAAGTCACCCATACATGCTTGAAAAGTATGGAAATTTAAAATTACTGAAGTTTCACTTAAAATGAATGATTTTAAGTTATTATCAATTTTTTAATCCAGAATTTTGGAGAAATAAGATCTGTTCATTGAGAGGAATTGTTCAGCTGTCTGATCCGAGAGAAACCATCGATTTAGTCCAACTTCTTCACCTGTCTGTACAAATGGCGACTTTGAAGATGCAAGATTATAATCAATTTACCATCGACAGACTGAAACAGTTCATCAAAACCCATGAAAAACGTTCTGTAATTCATTAAAAGAGAAAACCAAGAAACAAAATGTACCGGAAAAAATAAAAATTACTCAAAGAAGCGATTTTCAGTCATTTACCTGAACAAACCTGCGAAAAATGTTTGGCTCAGTCTGCCTACACCCCGGTCTCGAATATTCTTCGCTCATCCTCGTGTGTATACATGAGTGTGTGTCTGTGAGTGTGAGTGTGTGTATGTGTGTCTCTGTGTGTGTCTTTCTCTCTGTGTGTGAATGTTTGTGTTAGTGTGTATGTCTCTATGTGTGTGCGAGTGTGTGAGTATGTTTGTGTGTGTGTGTGTGTCATAAAACGGACGAGCAGATAACTATTGACCGAGAAAACCATCTATGGTTACAGAACAAATCAAAGGAGTACTTGTTCACCAAGTGAGCTTCAGCCTATGCGCAAAACTTGCAGACATCGCCAATACGGTATATAAGTCACTTAGACTGGGCCAAAATGAAGGACTTTGCAAAAATATCTGCGTTGGGAAGCCAGAAAAGCGCAAATTTTTATGTACATAGATCTATGGGATTTTGGACGTCTGTTTTGTTCTTTGACAAGCCTCAGTTTCGTCAGATGGACTAACAAAAGTTTGGAGAAAATCAATCAAACGTTC
>JACATO010001865.1:0-42500 GCA_018389105.1 Nautilus pompilius | reverse complement strand
GTCGACTGTATATTATATATTTTAGGAATAGAATTGTCAGTGAATGAATTACTCGTATATGATACTAATATTACTTTGATACATACTGTAATCACTTTGGCGCGATATCCTGATTTCTATGGAGGGAAAACTCTCCACTAATTTTGTTCAATGATTTCACTTTAAATGCAGTTCTTAGCACTTCTACATGCACCATTATAAGGTTTTAAGCAAATTTTGTAAAATTCTTTATAAATCGTTACAATCATTAAAATTCTAAAATGTTCATTTAATCTACTTGCAGTACATCTAGGACTTAACTGCATATTTTCATGCTTTCCCAATTAGACGGTTGGTGCACTATAAAATAATAATAATAATAAAATAATAATAATAAAATAATAATAATAATAATAATAATAATAATAAAAATAATAATAATAATAATATAATAATAATAATAATAATAATAATAATAATAATAATAATTAATAATAATAATAATAATATAATAATAATATAATATAATAATAATAATAATAATCATAAAATAATAATAATAATAATAATAATAATAATAATAATAATAATAATAATAATAATAATAATAATAATGTTTGATTTGACAGTAGGAGAGATCACTCAGGCTAGATGTTACGATATAATTCATTTCTAATTCAACGCATAGTTGAGCTATAATCGACGTCATAGGTTTTGATCTGCGATCCAAAGGTCAAAGCATATGACTTCAATTACCCATGTAACATCCAGTCCTGCAATTCTTTTAGATAAAGTCTCCCGTCTTTCCTAGTCGCTTGTTGTGTAAGTATTACGGCTGCAACATGACGTAGAACCAGAGTAAGACGTCGATAACCAATATTGTAATTTTATATTAAGCAGCACTGTTTATTTATTTTTTTTTTCAGTTTAGAAACTGCAAGATAGCAGAACCATAGGGGTAGGCATAGAGGAAAACCCGTCACCAGTACTGATTAACTCTAATAACTACATCTGACTAATTTATCCAGCTTACTTACAACAATTCTATTATCAACAAATGTCTGCCAATGTCAGACCGCGTCACCCAGCGGATACGATTTTCCTACGAATTGCTTACATAATATTCGGTTAGTTCTGACTAGCTTAGTTTAAACCAGTTAACTCTAGGTTTCACCTCGCCGGAGTTTTGATGTATGCCTTGTTTTGAAACGAGCAGAAATTTCTCGACAGCCAAGTATTCCTTTAAGTTTCCGCGTAGTGAACTGTTCGAGTTAACTTGGCTGCACGGAGCGACGTTTGAAGTTGGCCATTGTTGATCTAGGATGTCGTGTAAATGTTACGGTTTATGCTATTCCTCGACTCTTCAGTTTCGCGTTACTTAGCGAAGAGAACACAAATAACCAAACAGTTCTACTCCTTTAAACTCGCTTCTCGGAAATATTGCTCGCATTAAAATCTGGGCGGATTCGAGTCGAGCGTAAACAATTGCAAACCAGGAGTTTATTTGGTCGAACAAGATCTGAAACTTTGCAGCCATTTGTTTTCAGACGGCAGTTCGCATTCTGACATTTGTAAGTGTCAGAGGTCATAAGTAGTTGAAAGGGGAGGGGAAGCAACTGGTGATGATGATATAACGGCGCGGCCGGGCGGCGATGGCTGGAGGGTGCTGATTGGTTAATGCCGGTAAGCCTAAATGTCGTACGTGTTGAAAGCATAACGTTGGGATAACTTTAGCACCGCTCAAAGAGAAGCGGGGCATCGTTGAAATATCAGAGCTGCGACAACGTCGGGTTCCGCCATCCCCGTGTTTACACGGCAGCTGCACGCGAGGCCTGCAGATGGTATCTATAACAGACATTCGGCAGCATGGGTCCCCTCCTCTGTCAGTGCGGCACAGAATATCGCTTCGCCGTGTGGAGTTGCCGGACCTCTCCGCTCCGTGATGACAGAACGGTGGTTTCGAGTGGCTTTCCGCACAATTAAATCTCACGACTACCCTCCTCATAATAGATATGAGACTATTTCGGTTTCCTGTATCTGCCAGCAATTCTTCATCTTTGACATTTATGTGTGCTTTAAAGCGACTACGCTTTATACTCTAATAATAATAATAATAATAATAATAATAATAATAATAATAATAATAATAATAATAATAATAATAATAATAATAATGATTACCCTGCTCACATCCAGTTATTTATCTTTCACCTAGTAAATTTGTTTAAAAGTAACGTACAGTATTTAGTTTCCACATCAGCACAATGGTGAAGTGGTACTTACTTAGTTGACGACATTCCGAAAATTCTGAACGGAACCTTCACCGGAGAGTAACGAGTTCTAATGAGATTCGCGCATCTCGCGAGACGCAGCGAGAGTTCGGACGTAATCTTACCAGTTGCCACTCGCCATGCCCAGGTGTAACAACCCTGACCTGGCGATGCTTTAGACAGATTTCATTGAGTCATAGAATACTTACATTTTTAAAAGGAAAACTGATAAGTTGTCTGCATTTAGCGCTATATTAATTATTTGTAATTCCTTTTGAATAATACGAAACTGCAACAATTTTGATTGGAAGATTTCTCCGAATAATAAAATTACTACATTAAGGGTTTTTAGTACTGAAGCCCTATGAGTATCCAAACAAAGGCTAATTGGTTTTATTCTGTTGAAAATGCATTTTCACACTGCGTCACAAACAATAACCATGCTATTTTGTTTAAAAGCCTATGGTGATCCAATAAAATTCACCGCCACCGTAGTTAATTTACGGAACAGTGGCACGCCTCTAAAGTTTGTTAGGAGTTTATGAGTTACAAAACAACAGAAATAAAGAGGCGAGACCACTGGGGCCAGTTGTTAAAAGGGTAAGTTGTTGCAGCACCAGTAATTTCTGATTAACCGCGGTGACGAGCCTGTAATCGACCTCATACCGTTTCATCCTTTATGACGTCGACTATAGCCTCACCTATAAGTTTACTCAGGAATTACAGGTGCTGTCACAACTGTAACAACTATCTCCGGTTTCCCTTAACTTATTTACGAAAAAGCCTAAATAAGAAACAACAAAAGAGTGCATTAAAATAAGAGATCCTTTTCATCTACAACTGCCATCGGGCAAAAGAAAGTAAAGAGGTATTCGGTCAACAAAGACCAAGAAGTGAGCTATCCGGACGTCAGCCGTCATTGGTTTTTCTTGCAACACGTGTTCCTTTGTTTATCAATTTAAAGTCCGATTGTCTCTGTCTGAAGTTTACTTCACCTCATTGTTTTTATCGCCTTATCATTTGAGTATCTTCACAGACGAACCTATCTAGATCTGCGAACACTGTCAGGAATTTGAAATGTTTCTTGGAAATATAGCAGACATCCGGCTGCCAACTGTTTAAGCTAATCTAATGAAATCTATAACTAGTATAAAGTGTACATTTGATAACTAAAACAAACTTCGTGTAACGGGCTAAACTTAGCAATCGCTTGGCGTCGTATCTGATCTCTCTAAGTAATAATTTATTTCCCCTGAAGACGGCTGTAATTTAATTGTCGCTCTTATTTCCTATATAGAACAATGCTGATGGTATTTTATATATGTAACTTGCCTCCCTTGTAAAAAAAATTGCGAAATTAAGATTGCCAATCTTGTGGGAATGCTTTACTTTACATGTCAATTGTAATTATAGTCCCTTCTTTGTTTTTCTTTTTTCTTTTATAGCACAATAACAAATTGTTGATTCTTCAACGGTTGAAAAAATTTCTCATCACGGAGGCGATATTCGAAAATGTATTGTGATTTAATCGGATTTTTTACCGAGGTTATTATGTTACATGACTTATTGTGATTCTGTGAACTTTCCACACATCTTCCAGGAGTCCCTGCTCTACATTCTGTATGGCTGATTGCATTCCTGAAAATCTTCGTTTATTGCCATCCAAACAGTGTTCAAATTGTATTAATTTTTTCTGTTGTCGTAATTATCTTTTAATTAATTTTCTTTGGCGTTTGTTAATTAAAATACTGTTTTGCAATTAATTACCAAATTGTTAGGAATTAACGAATTATTTTTTTTTTAATGTTGCCTTTTTTTAAAATATAAAAGATTAAAACCTGATACCATTTTATACATTGTGATCTTTAAAGTTGTCATCCCTACAATAAATAAGGCTCAGCGATTTTTAAATACATAACTTTTTGTTAAAATGTTATTTGCCTTTCACAGTATTCTTCGAACGGGCCACTTTAAGACTTTCTAAATATGCAGTGAAAGCAGATGACCGATTTCATGGGCGATGTGGTTCACGAAACTTATTCATTAGTATTCTCCGAGATATTTTAAGGCGAATCTCGTCTGTTGCTACTAAGACAGCCTGGTGAACATGACCTCGAGAGAGAGGGAATGGAACTTTGGACAGGTCTTGGCAAACAACAAAGAGCGATGCACAGTATTTCCCCGAGTAAAATACAGTTTAATAAGGGGGTGCCATACTACACTAACAGTTCTCGTCATAATTCTGACCTTATCAAAACTCTCGAGATCGGCGCTGAAGAGATTGTAACCTCAAAAGAAACATTGCACGACTTACGAGTAGCATCACAAGCCAATAAAACGCCCGTTGCCAGGTAACGCTCAGAGCTCCGTCCACTGAGCAGCAGATCAGCGGAGGCGAGTAAATAACCCGCGTATATTAGGTGCGTGGCTACCGTATGATTAAAAAGCTAAACTTTACGGTCCCCAGGAGTTGAGTTTAGACAGACAGTAATGCTCAGATGATAGGAGTTTGCTACATTAGATAGGGTAAAATAACATCAGCCTGGGTATAATAGCGACAGTAAAGCCTGCAGAAGGCGCCACTTGACCCTCTACTTGGCAACTAATCGCTGCAGATCTGGAATGGCTGCGTTTTGGGCAAACACTACACACTCGGTTTTCCCTTGAAGCGGCGTTTATAGCGGTTTATGGCTGCCGGCCCCGAGGTCTCCGGTGATAAGTACTCTTGTTTGAGAAACGAACTGCTGTTTACTTGTGTAAGGCCGAAAGAAAGAAGCCAATCTGTCGGGTCTTGTACATACACTGTTCGACCACAGCTAGCTAATACATTAGAACTTCTTCACTTCCGAAGAATAGCAGCCATGTTTTTCTCAAATCTACCTTCAAGATGGTTTTAGGCAATAAGTTTATGCCCTTCTCTTAATATTGTGGGAACTTCACAACCTTTTTAATTAGTATATCTTTCTTTTCTCAGAAATACTCATGATTAATTCAAGCAGTTCTGGTGCCTTTAGGACAAAGAGGGAATTTTAAACATATATTACGACCGTGTGTAAAAAAAAAAAAAATTCAAATATTCCCGCGCGCCGCACGAGAGTCGGTATGGCAACGCGTGTCTCCCAGCAGCATCATCGCGTTTTCTCTCGGCATCAGTTATGCTTCAGCAGCCATATCACAAGTATCTCGCCTGGCTTCTAAGGATTCACCACCCCCCAAAGATGTCGTGCAAAAGGAGGATTTCTCCATCTACCAATACACCAGGTAAGAAACAGAGGAAGTCACTTGATTTGGAAGTTAAAATGAAAGTAATTAGCCAACATGGATGGGAGAAAAAAAAACTAGATTCTATCGCACGTGATCTACAGCTGTCCCATTCAACGATCTCCACTATTCTTAAGGACAAAGAAAGAGTCTTGGACGCTGTAAAAGGTTCCGCCATGGGGTCGACGATAATAACAAAGAAGCGACAAGGACCTGTCCACGAAATGGAGAAATTGTTGATGCTCTGGATGGAAGACCAGATACAAAAACGTGTACCCATAAGCCTACTAACAATTCAAGTTGAGGCTAGAAGTATTTTCCGGAGTTTGAAGGAACAAATAGGAGAGATGACTACAAGGAAAACTTTCAAGAAAACAATGGATGGTTCAATCGCTTCAAAAAAGATACGATCTGCGTAATGTCCGAGTAACAGGAGATAAAATAAAATGTATTACGTAGTACAGTACATACTAGTAATGCTTATAAAATACCCCAAAAGGGTCAAATACGTATAGGTCTTCAAGTTACGTCCATATCGACTTATGACCGGTTGGTCGGAACGGAACCCGGTGAGTACCTGTATATAAAGCCAGTTTGTATGATGGAGGACTTTATACAGTTTTCTAGCTCATATATGTTTTAAAACACCTTCTCTAAGCAAGCTCAAAATTCTGCATTACATTGTGAGCCGCGGTCACTGCTGGCCAAGTAAGAAGCAGGGGTGACGATAGGTAACTGCAGCAGTAATTCTTATTTACACTGGTAGAAAGCGATCTCTAATTAATTACTGTTATAAATAACCTGAAGCCTACCTTTACACGGAATTAACCTGACGCTGTATACGATAGACAGCCAGTGAACTTCATGTAGATATCACATTAACATGCTGTCAGCCATTAAAAGTGACGTATCTTTTGCCGTTGCGGCAAGGAGACTCTTTCTGAGATCTTGGTACAGGCGCCGTGGTTAGACCTGACATTTCAACAAATCTTTTTTTTTCCCTTTCTTTTAGGGGCCGAAGCCCGGTGTGGAGCAAGCTCCCGTTAAGGCCTAAAAGGCCGTTTCTTGATTCTTGGTACTAAACCGAAACAAGGGACCGCTCCATTCCTAAACGAACCACAAAATACACCAAGTCGTTATTTTTCTATTTCCATAAACCGCCGTCTGGAACAGGAAGAACGACCTTTAAAAAAATCTCAGCTGTTCCAAGAAAAATTCCGATTAGGGTTTTGTTTTTCTCATTTCTCCATGCCAACCATTTTCGATGGAAAGGTTTGTTTCTGTCATTTCGCAGCTCTGTACGTTTACCAAGTGAGGGTTGTTAGCCGGTTAGATGACAGCACCACACTAGCAGCCGCCATAACTCTGGACTCTCCCCAGCCGGATATCTTGGCTTTTTAAGTCTTTGCCTGATAAAACAGCAGATCTACCAATTTAAATTTCAGATGTTTAAATGCAGCCCTGATAAAGATTTTCAAAATAATTGGGGGTTTAGTTGTCTGCGTGGGGAGACGCGGATTTTCGCTTTTCTACAATTAGTAACACAGATGTTGTCCAGTTATCGGTACAAGCCGGCTATCGTTGCAGCACGAAAACCTATCAGGAAATTTCTTTTTTTTTTTTCTAGTAAACGATTGTTAATAAAAGGAATAAATTACCGTCATATGCACCCAATAGTAGTGACAGTATTAACCACCCCTTCCAGGCCCTTGTATAAAACACAATGATCTCCTAAACCTTCGTAACTACTAAATTAGAAGTTTCACCATAAGCGAAATGCAATACACGTTATCTTTGATTTGCCTTTAACAATCATATGCTAAACGTAACTGCAACTAGACACGAATAAATTAATTATGATATAAGGGATATCTGACTGATGAGTTCGCCAGTACGGCTGCCAGAGTATATACGGTATATTATGGCGCAAGCAAACCACTGGATTTCCAACACAAACTCCGCGGTTAATGAGAACCTACCTCCTGGAAAACCAGATGAAAATTGGAACACATAAACCATTAACTCCGATGTTGTTATTACTTCGAGCTTTTCCATCAAAACAGCGACCTTTCATGTGAATAACCACCGGTCATGTTTTGGGAATTTGGTTCGCTTTCCAAGATATTGTAGATCATAGCTGACTGATATCGACCGGATCTTTATCTTTGACTCTACATACAAATATAGAGGGATTTCAGATATGAGGATTGGGAGGAAGAAACCATGGCTTCAAGACGTACTCCCGATTTTTCCTTGAGCTCTGCAGTCTGCTTCAGCCCATTATCTCGGTGTAGTATAAACCCATCACCCAATTAAACGATTGTTTGATGGGCTGGTTTGGTGAGAATCTCATCAATCTTTATCAAGTCACCAGTCAGGCAATCAGCAAAAACAACTCTAAACTCACACGTTAATACACAGTGCTTTAATGGTCCAGCCTTTATTTTAATCTATTCTCATCACTTAAAAACAAATATTTCAAACCTCCCCTCATCCGACTACAAAATTGCACCATTGTTCCAAGATGTAATTTTGATGTTTATCTCAATCAAGTAGATTTTTTTGTTGTTGCTACCACGTCTAACCGAGGGCTTTTCTGCTTGCTACTCGGCCAATCAATCCAACCTCTCCAAGCCGTCTCTTGGTGGCAGAAGTTGAGATGCTGGCTGTTGCAGAGGAATTGTGGTCAGAAGTTAATTGGCTACCTGTCAAGAAAGAGCTTGCTCTCGAACTAACAATCTATCTTCCCGTTCGTGGTTTTTATCTTTCTTTCTCGGCCCTTTAAATTCATGGCTGTGTCAGCGACTTCCATCTATATAAATGGTTGTTCTCGAACCACCCCCCGTCTAACTTCAATTCCATAATTTTCTGTCGAGAGTAACTAGCTTTATGAAGAGTCGTTTTTAAGTTTCCGCTTTCTCTTGCCAATCAAAACAATGGCAGTCATTAACAATGGAGTCTATTAAAGTTTATACAAAAGCGTGGAATAAGCCAACAATTATTCAGATTAATATAACGAAGCAAATTCAACGGTTGTAGAAAATCTGCTAGGTTCATAATTATGCGAAACGTCCGAGGGCAATGACGACGTCGCCATTAATAATACGTGTTCTGCTTTATGGTTTGTTTAATTTTAAATTTAATCTGTTTCTCGGACAATGTATTTCTTTAGTGTGTCACGTGTTGAAAACTAAAAAGTTTTCTAATTATGATCATAAATGTGAACGCCAGTGTATTTATTTATGCTGTAAACCGATTTATATCAACTAGCTGTGTTATTGGAAGCATGAAGCACAAACCAATTTCCTAAAACTAAAGATTTTTCTCCAGACTTAGCGGTCTAAATGGGATTTAATTTTATTTTAGCTTTTTTATTTTCCTATTCTCAACTGAAATCATTAGTTTTGTTGTTTGTTTTTTTTAAATTTTGGTCAGGGGTAAAATTTGCAAACGAATTCAATTTTAAATAATAATTAAATTTGTTAGTTTACCATTTTTGTTAACAAATTATCAATACAAAGATGCACAATCAGATGATTTACAGATGAAGTACCACCACTTAATTAAAAATATAATAATCAGTCTACCGACAAATAAAGTGGCAAAATGAAGCCATTGTGTACGAAAGATGTTATTCCTTTCACGTGTTCTAAGAATAAAAACGAATTAACTCGAGAAAGTCTATGGCTGCTTTACTTTATACACTTCTCAGTGCTTGTTCGTCAGACAACTAAATCAACAACCAAAGTATATTGATTTCCTAGTATTAACCAGACCGCCCGTGTATCATCGTCCGTGGCGTCGACAACTCTTCGTGTTCCGTTTCGCGCCGATTTAGATTTTTATAAACCCAGAAAGATCAAGTATCGTGAAACGTCTCTCAGTAGTTTCGAAAAATCTCCTTAGCTCAGCAAAATTCGTATCATATGTGGGCACATTTTAGAACAGCCCCGATTATTAAGCAACCTTCATCACCTTGGTGCAGTAACCATATTTTTTGGGGGGTGATATCAGCGAGACAGCTTAAGATTAAGGGTAGAATCTTTCTTTAAAAAAAATGGAGGAGGGCCCGAGCTTATCTCGCTGTATCTTCAGAGCCGTTTACTTTCATTAATCGACGTTAATTCTAATATAAGAAGGACAGTTGTTTACTAACTCAAAGTTTCTCCCCCAACCAAAACAAAAAAAAAAAAATCTGGCCTTAACTAAGACAGAACTCCGGTAAAGACCACCTTTAGGTGAGAATAGTTGGCTGGCTGACCATTTAAAATTTACCTTTGATGAAACTTCTGTTGTCATTGTTGACCCCCGCGGATATTTCCAGTTATCCCACAGGGTTTAACACGCAGGTGCTCAGAAGGAAAAAAATTGACATCCTCCTCGCAGAGTGGCAATGGAAACGATGGGATTTACCCTCAGCAACTCAAACCATTCGACCAGTCTAATCTACATCGATGATGCTTTGTTTATAAGCAGTTCGCTGCAGCTATGGGGTTAATGCAAAGCTGGTTGAGATGGTTTTGTTTGTTTTTCTTCATGTGAAATAGCCTCTTATGCCAACGCCATTAATCTGTACCAACAGCTGTGATGTCTGAAGAGTTCAACCTCAGACAAACTCTGACGTCATTCCGGTGACGTTTAAATGGCGCTCTGTCTCTTCAGCGTGACAAGCGGCTGGGTTTTCTGGCGACTTCCGTATGTTTTTTTCCTTCAAATAAACCCGATTGTAATCATTGGTTTTGTCACTCACATTTTAATTAGTTTGAAAACGTTTTAAAAGTGACTTCAACTTTAATATTTAGTAATCGAGCGGATCTAACTATTTTGACTGGATTTCTAGACTGATATCTCGCAGCTTCCTAAAGGGAAAAAAAAAACATCTGACGGCTTCCACTAGAATTTTAATGAGAAGATTTGTCCGGGGCTGGTATAATATTTGAACAGTGTAGCCTTTAAGTTGTCTTGGCCTTTCATTACTTTAGAATAAAGACGATGGAGAGTCGGGCTCGGAGAGGAAGACAAGCCTGTATTAGGTATGCGCCAGGGTAAATGATATATTAGTGGTTAATCCCCTTCATTGCTTCGCGTGCCGTCCGAACGAACAAATTATCGTCGAGCCCTTTGATGATAACAATGTAGATACAAACTTCTCACCGGAGCCCTGTGTCCGAGATCAAGTTAATCGCCTGCTCGAGATTCTTTTAGTACCGGACATAAAAGAACATTCAAACATCTTTAACCTTTAATTTTCGAGCAGAAATACAACAGATACCATTAAACACTGCGCAACTTCAAAGACAGGTGCTGTTTGCTCTGGATAACGGGCCGATCGTCCGAGAAAGCTGGAAGTGCACGGCAGCCGCTCGGCCCGAGACGACTTGCGACACTTGAAGAAACTCTGCCGATCTGCCTACAAGTGATTGGAGAGAGGAAGTGTTTAACCACCGAGTTTAGAAGCGAGAAGATGGTCGGAACATGCTTACGAAGGCCCCTACCGGAAGTCATCAGGTGTGAAACGTGCCGAAGAGGAGAGCAAAAGGTTTCGCCTCTTTGCAAGTAACCCGAGAGCAGGGACGCAGTTAAAGATTAAAGGAACACTGTCCAACAAGCCTCTGCCTGACTCCACCCACATTAAAGGAGCCAGGACAGCCCGCTTTCCTTCTGATTTTAAGAGGTCAAATCAGTAAGTTACAGATTATGGAGGCTGCCATAACACCATTAGAAAAGAACAGTTATCCCCTGTCTTCGACATCCATCGTAGATTTACTATCGAGCCTTTTCTCACATCAGTGTCACTGGCGGATTAAATAAACCACGATGTCAGTACAGCAAAAGAATAACTAGTTCAGAGAGGCCAGCTTCCGTACAAGGTGTTCCAAAAGGATGTATATACTTTTTTTTTTATCGTATAGCTTAGTAAACAAAGACATATTGTCAGGTAAAGTGTTTTCTTTGTACATCAGACACCTGAAACATGATGCACCTGATACAGCGCAACAGGCGTCCAAAACGTCCGCCATAGCGACAGAACAACACACCTGGTGGCACCTGTCTGCACAGGAATAGCTCGGTAGTTAACTCCCCCCACCCCTACAGGTGAAACCTGGAAAGCGCGGCAGGTATTTAACTGGGCCCCCCCTCCTCCCCGTCGTCTCGTTCACCCTTCGATAAAACTGTTCTTCCAAAAACATCCGCGGGGCACTTCTGACAACCGGTGACGTCAGAGGTGTGGTATTGCGTTGCACCTCACTGTCTTCCAAATTAAGCGTCTTCACTGGGAGAGGCAGAAATGTCTCTATATGGTAGCGTGCGAAAAGGGTGCATACATATAAATTACATATTACCCGAGTATAAAACAAAAATGCACGAATCGGTCGTAGAAGCTTATTAGGGCAGACAGATTTCCAGCTGTCACGTGAGACCAAAAATAATAATAATAATAATAATAATAATAATAATAATAATAATAATAATAATAATAATAATAATAATAATAATAATAATAATAATAATAATAATAATAATAATAATAATAATAATAATAATAATAATAATAATAATAATAATAATAATAATAATAATAAAATAATAATAATAATAATAATAATAATAATAATATAATAATAATAATGCAGATACTACAATGTGATGTGCGGTCTATTCTAAGTATAACGCATAAATTGATTCGGTTTTTCACCCGAACAAATCTGAAGGCAAATTTATTAATTCATCCTACCTAATATTCAAAGCAGTTTTCGTTTCTTGTTGTTTTTTTATGACGCGATGTATATTCGCTATAATCAGGGAAAACCTTTTTCCTCATCAGAGACCGATAGAAACTTTACCTTACCTTCTTTGGTTGTCGACATGGGAATAATAAAAAAAAAAAATACCCAAGACATCTGAAATTCGTATTTATTCTTTCTTTCCTGACAAATAAGGACTCAAAAAGGAATCCGGTGGAATTATTTTGACGTGGCTGAAATTACAGTTCCTTTCGTATGTCTCATGGACGGAATTACAAATCAGCCAGCATGGCCAAGAAGGGGACGGATTATTAAAGAGATGTGAAATCACGTATATGGGAGCGCAACGTTATTGCCAGCGGACTGACAGCCCCCGACAACATTTTTGGGCCCCTTCAAGATCTAAATGTCTCAGTCGCCATCAGGATCAGCCCCCGAATAAGATCAAACATACTTTATTAAATTTCGGAATTCGGCCATAAATAGAAAAGAAGAAAAAAAAAACGGAAAGTCAAACCAAGAAAGAGGAGGGGGGGGGATTCTAATATTGCTCGGTTGGATTTTAAAAAAATGTATTTTAAGGATATTAAGCGGACTCTTATGCCGAGTGTCGATTTTGGTGTTTATTACGGCTAGAAATATCGTAGAGTGGGGTAAGGTTGGGAACACGGGAAGAACGCGGTCGGTTGTGTGGTAACTGCACCAACAGAAAATGACTTCAGAACCAGTGACTACGCTTCGCCCCGACGCCGTGTTTTCAAACAGTAATTTCTTCCGGTTTGGTTAAAAAATTCCAATTCTGTCTTCCGCGGTGCTTTTATTTTTTTTTGCCATTTTACCTGTGACCCAACCATGTTTGGAAACCAAGTATTATAGCCTTTCCCGACCCGACCGGTCGAATCCCGAGCGCCGCTCAAGAGCTACTACCAACAGTACCCAGGTAAGCCTAGCAGCCCCCAGCTCCTTTCTAGCTCCCTGCTGTGAGACGAGCTTAGACCTCGAAAACCAGGACAGGGTTCGACGAGAAGAAAAGGAAACGTTTTAAAAAAAAGTCATCACACCTAAACCATTTATTCTGCCATGATTGTTGTTCGTACAACTCAAATCTTCTGTGCAGTTCTAAAGAATTTGTCCTGGTGGGATGAATAAATTTACCTTGACTGCGAAAATACGTAAAACCTGACCGCTGTCTCTCCCACATAAGATCAGAGCAAATTTTCAAATATAAACTGTTTTCTTCCTCCCTTTTCTGTGTCTGGCAGCATTCAAAGGATTCCTCCTCATAGTTTTCATTAATCTTCTGAGAGCAAACTAACGCGTTTTTGTTGCATTCAAAAGGAAAATCTTCGCCGATTTCATCAGAGAGATAAAACGGTGTCCTTTAATTTTCTCCCGATGTCGCTTGCTTAAATTTTCTGTCTTACGCGTGCGTGTCTTTTGAGGATTCCATTCAGAAGAAGGCAGGCATGGCGGTGGGGAGGGGAAAAAAAAGAGTGCTAAAGACGTCGGTATTCCCATGCGATTTGGATTGTAACCCGCGGCTAAGGACTTTCTACACAACACCGAAAATGTCCCTAATTACAACAAGAGCCTTACTCCCGGCGAATCCTCTAATTTAATTGTCGTCAGTTTCATGTAGTTAGAGACATCACAATTAAAGATGTGGCAATTTCGTCTCCTTGCTTCGTCAGTCGAGGAAATAAATGTTATACATTCAAGTCCAATAGTTTTCTTACTAGTTCATAACAAATGAAATTAGGGTCCAAAAGGATCCAACAAAGAGGCAAATATGACGCACAGTGATGGGAGGCAAACATAAAAGGCAGTTACAAGACCCGGAATTACGGCGTGCCAGAGGAAAGTTCAGCCTCTTCCAATTGGTGCACCGACCAATTTCACTCAGAGATGGAAAATGGGACTTTGTTTTCCGCGCGAGCGAGCACCGAGCAAATATGTGCGGACCAACTGATAGGTTGTTTCAGGATAGGAGCTGCTCCAATCCAGGATTCATATCGTGGCTGGTGACGTCGGCTGTCGATCGATGCGGCCGGGTATAACGGATGCGTTTAACTCGTCCAAAGAAAGAGATTCGATCACGTGAAAAACCGCGCTTTCATTCAGCCTTGCGCCCAGAGATTGATCTGTAACTGTTTTCTTGGCTATTTTAAATTATTTCTTCACGAGTTCCATTGTCGCCTTTGATCGCCCGGACCGACCCCGGTAAGTGGGTCTTCGTCAGCGGGTCTCGCCGAGAAGAAGAAGTCGGCAGTTACGGGTGGACGGATCTGTCGGGCCTTTGTCACTGCCATTCCAGTTTTGCTTCAGCGACAACAAAACAAACAAACAATGCAATTTAAAATACAATTTTGATTGATTACAAGTCTAACCCTCCAAAAACTAAACATGACATCAGCAATCCTGGAACTAAATAAGAAGTAAAGCGAGAAACAATTTTTTAAAAAAAAAGGTGGGGTAGTAGCTGGAAGGCTAGGAATGTATCAGGAATGATCGCTATTCGTCGGTCAGTAGAAGACACCCAATGGAATCGCACGTGAGGAAAGAGGTACACATGTGACCTCGCGCTTAGACTTACTTCCCTTGCTTTTCCTCCTTAGAACTCAGCCAGATCTCTAAATAATTTTGATCGACGAATTAAATTTAGAAACACCAAAGACAGATATCTTCTCGTTGGTTCACCTTTCGACTGCTGATGTCTTCATTGATTTGGTCGATCGTCGCCGATTTTTCCTAACACCGTTGTATCTGTGACGGACGGAGTCGAGATAACCCACTGTCTGCTAAGACCGGGGCGTTATAGCAAAAAACGTCCATCGTCTGTCCGCATGTAGGGAAATGTCGTAGTTGAATTATTTTCGGAACAAGGAGGAAATTCTGGATGAGATAGGCTGCTAATATGAAGATTTCGTGAAGGAAAATTATAGTAACATTTTTTTTTGTTTTACAGACTTTCTGGCAGTGTCGGCTTAGCGGCAGTCTCTTCTCAGCAGCCTTGGTGAGCTCTTCACCTTCTCTTTTCTCGCCATTGCCACCATTTTATCGACATCACTTCTGAAAAATTAGTTCCGACTCCTACCCGCTCTAACTCACTAGGTTTTTTTGTTTTTGTTTTTTTTTAAGTTTAGTCTTTAAGGCTGTCCATGGCTTCCAAAAGGCTAAAAAATCTACCGAAAATTTCGCTCGTTCGCTATTCTGCTACTGCAAAACAGTTTTCTGATATTTAGCGGGGATGAATTCCCTAATAATCTGTAATTTTCACTCCCCTCGACCAGAGAAACCTAAAGCCTTTACTGTTTTTCACCTGCTAAACGTCACTGAATTATTTTCGGAAAACCGTGTTACGTCTCTAACCGCGTAAATCTAAAAGGTTATTTGTTTAGTATGTTCCAAATCCCTGAGGTCTGCAAGTCTTTAAGCTGAACTATGCTGAACTTTGCTAAATGTCGGCATTCAAAATATCTCAGTATCACGTAGAGTTAGCTATGGCCATATTACCCGGCCACCACGCTCCACATCCACGTTTGCATCCGCTTGTTCCTTCATTCACTTTATAGCGATAACTCACACGACGGACAAAATAGATAGACTGCTGATGCGGCTTCACTGCATCACTGAAAGACACACCTGAGCAAGCAGATGTGTTTGCGAAACGTTCATGCCAGTATATCAAATTGGTCATTTACGATTTTTTTTTTTTTGATTTTTTTAATGCTGCACCGAATGAACTCCAATAAAAGATCAGGCGCCGTCAGTCAGTCAAGGGGAGATAATCTGTTTTGCTTGACGTGTCCATAATCTCCCCCGTTTTTTTTTTCTTTTTTTTCTTTCCATAAATCAATTTGTTACGATTTATTTGCTGTTGTAAATACCAAAGCTCTTTCCAAGAGCGCAAAAACTCCATATGTTTTTGTCAGAACCTGCGATGGGGAGGGAGGGAAGGGACGAGCCTAGCGGAGCCTGTTAAAAACACGTACCGTTACTTTTCTGGCTATATAAACACTAATAACGACTCGGCTGACAAGGGAAATTTTACCAGAGGTCAGAACGTGGAAGTAATATTAAAAACACGTGCCTGATGTACAGCAACCAACATATGGTATATATCTGTAGCGTATAGATAAAACCTTTCTGGCAGACCGCTAGGTAACTTATTTCACGTTTCGTGTTGGCGGGGACCAATCTGTCCAAAGCTTATTAGATGTAGGGAAAACGAGTGTTTGTGTTATATATCTTGCAAATGTGGCGCTGTTATTGAATTATTCTTAACGTTATCAGAGAACTTCACGCATCGGAACATCGCCAGGACGAGATCACCGCGGGTAGAACAACAGAACCGTGCGCCCATCACAGAGTTATTTACGTAAACCACGCAATGCAGCGGTAGATCTGAAATTAATTAATTCTGTCATCATCCTTCAGATTCTCTCATCCTTCAGCGGACAGCGGGTGGAATTATGTTCAAGCTGGCTACAGGGGGTCCGTTTTCCCCAAGACCCGGGTTACTAGTTACTTCAACACGAGTCGTTGATGCGCGGAGAATTTATCGTTTCTTAAAGGCAATTTGAGAAGCTCGGGACTGATAGGATGGGATACGGACTCGGTGTTAAATAAACACCGCTTCCACACGTCTGCCGAGAGGAGGTGTCAGCAGCCCTCTCAAGGAATTAGCTTCGCGCTGGCGTTTGGTCAGATATACGGGTACTGACGACGAACTCTATGGGTTATTTCCCGTGGTGGAACGTTGGCGATCTGGTGTAAAATCCGGTGCCAGCCACACTGATTACATACATCCATCCAGTCCCCGGAAGACACTAGAAACCGAAACAAAAAGAGAATTTTACACCGGTGGCCGAAAGTTTGTTTATTTTTTTTATTTTTTTTTTTTTTTGGCATCTCTTTAGAATTTTCTAGTCGAATTACACCCGCTAAAAATGGTTACGCTGGCGTATCGAGCTGCATACCGCACGGTAGTTATCCACACTTAATTAAGAAAATGGCCGAAAACAAGAAAAAATGTGTCACTCCAAATTCCAGCCTGCGAATACACGATTTTTAGATTGTCTTCATAAATCACGGAGACAGGTGCGAGTGACGCGTCTAGAAGAAGCCGTCTGGGAGCGGTCGTGGGTACGGCGTCAAGCTGTATGAACATATATTTAAAAAAAAAAAAAATATATATATATATATATTGTTTCTGATTTTTATGTTGATGAAGTACTTCCGGCTGTGGATGGAGGTAACCCGGCATTTTCGAGTGTGAAGGCCTCTCTGTAAATACGTGCTAACATCTAGTGTTTGAAAATGCTGCTGTTCCCTGCAGAAGTCTGAAGAAAGAGATTCTTCGTTAGTAGCCACTCTGTAGGCCACTGCTGCAAAATGAAACTAAGGAAGAAGATGGAGTGATGTTAACACGAAAGATGCACGAGTTCCCGGACCATAACCCCTCGTTTTTAAAGACGGTAACTGTAAGAAGTAAATAAAATTAAAAGAAGAAATAGAAACAAACAAGATCTGAGACTTCTATTCCCTTTCTATTTGTATTTGTTGTTTTATTTTATTGTTTCCACACCCAGTTTTTCTATTTGGTTCTGTAGGTCTGTCTTCTTAACCTTCTTGGATGATTTTGGCATTCTGGACCTTTCCTTCTGCTCTCTTGATTACAGAATGATGACTCGTCCCTTCTCTCGGAATATGTTTTGCAGTTTTCTCTATCTCTTCTTCTTCGCGTTTATCAGCATCTTTCTATATTTTGGGCGGAGTAACCTTTGCTCGTCATTATGATCTGAGTTTGTCTACTTGGTCCAGTTTTTTTTCCTTTTTTGAAATCAAAGTTATTTTCCTTTTCTAAACTTAACCTTAAAGCAAAATTTTATTCAGCTTAGAAAGATGGACAGTGTTTTGTAATAAGACTGCCGAAGAAGCTGCAATATAAAAGGCAGAAATTCATCTCAAGTGCAGAAAGTAGTTGCTACAGCGAAACTCGTTTAAAATAGAATTCTCGTCATGTAGGAAGAGCAAAAACCGTAGAAAAATAAAGCAAGTTCGTAAGTATTGCCCCCTCAATAAAGTGTAAATGTGCCTCTGTTCAAAGCTCTGTTAGGTTTCTTAGACTTGGTAGGTCTGATATTTCAAACTGCAGAACCCTCTCATATAAATAAATATCTTTTGACAAACGAGAGACTCACACCCACGCAATATATGAAGTTGGTGAACAAAGGATTTTTACAAAAGTTCTAAAACTTCTTAACTTTTATGTCCCATACTCTGAATGATTTTTACCTTGTTCTCTAGAATTCTGCGTTAACCCGAGAAAGCATTTGGCAGCTTTGGAATTTTGTTTAGAATCTCCAGTAGAGATCTCTTGTATGAAAAAAATTTTACTGCAAATGAATGGTTACAAATATTTTAACGTGGAAGCATATTTACCTACTTTCGTTTAATTGCATATTTATTTTCACAGAGTAATTTAGTATCGGATGTCGCTAAATAGATTTGCTTTCGGATGACACTGTATTTACAGTGTACAAATTGTAATTTATCATTATCCCAGCCATTGTATTGGTCTGGGCCACTCATTAAACGTACTGGCTGAGTTAAAGATAAACCATGGCATATGGGTTTCATTTACACACCATTTGACAAATTACGTTCGCAGATCTGGTCATAGCTCTCTTGGAGTCTTCACAGATGCTAATTCTCATCTTCTTATATACTAAAAGATGGATGTTTTCGGAACCATTCCTGTTGGAGAAACAAGACTGGATCTGATTCACCCGATGGCTCTGCTCCAACAACGAGTTTGTGCCTCCAATTCTTGTCATAATTTTTCAGTTTCCTACCAGGCACCAGTATAGCGAGACAGAAATATTTCTTTCTGTTGGCGTTTGCACTACATGACTGCCACATATTTTGATATCTTTTTTTTTTCACCCCATATTTACTTTCCTTTTCTGTCAGACAGGTGCTATAATCCACTTTCTTGTACTAATTTCCTGGCCTGACATCACACCCTGGTCTTTAAGAGCAGCTGTACACACATATACAGAGTTGGTCAAAAAATCTGGATTAATTTATATAAAGTCTATCGTATTATCATTTATATAAATATGTTTATTTTACTAACGTACGTTTTGGGAAGAGCGATGATGTTTACGGTTATTAGTTTTAGCATACGGTTTACTAAAACTGAAATCCTAGCCATTTACCATGCAATAATTCAAATTAACTACGAATGCAGTCTTTTGCCCAGCCCTGTGTATTTATCACTAGAACTTATCTTTACGGGTATCTCCTCCTAACTAGAACATATCTTTACGGGTATCTCCTCCTAACTAGAACATATCTTTACGGATATCTCCTCCTAACTAGAACATATCTTTACGGGTATCTCCTCCTAACTAGAACATATCTTTACGGGTATCTCCTCCTAACTAGAACATATCTTTACGGGTATCTCCTCCTAACTAGAACATATCTTTACGGGTATCTCCTCCTAACTAGAACATATCTTTACGGGTATCTCCTCCTAACTAGAACATATCTTTACGGGTATCTCCTCCTAACTAGAACATATCTTTACGGATATCTCCTCCTAACTAGAACATATCTTTACGGATATCTCCTCCTAACTAGAACATATCTTTACGGGTATCTCCTCCTAACTAGAACATATCTTTACGGGTATCTCCTCCTAACTAGAACATATCTTTACGGGTATCTCCTCCTAACTAGAACATATCTTTACGGATATCTCCTCCTAACTAGAACATATCTTTACGGATATCTCCTCCTAACTAGAACATATCTTTACGGGTATCTCCTCCTAACTAGAAACATATTACGGGTATCTCCTACTAACTAGAAACATATCTTTACGGATATCTCCTCCTAACTAGAACATATCTTTACGGGTATCTCCTCCTAACTAGAACATATCTTTACGGGTATCTCCTCCTAACTAGAACATATCTTTACGGGTATCTCTCCTAACTAGAACATATCTTTACGGGTATCTCCTCCTAACTAGAACATATCTTTACGGGTATCTCCTCCTAACTAGAACATATCTTTACGGATATCTCCTCCTAACTAGAACATATCTTTACGGATATCTCCTCCTAACTAGAACATATCTTTACGGGTATCTCCTCCTAACTAGAACATATCTTTACGGGTATCTCCTACTAACTAGAACATATCTTTACGGATATCTCCTCCTAACTAGAACATATCTTTACGGATATCTCCTACTAACTAGAACATATCTTTACGGATATCTCCTCCTAACTAGAACATATCTTTACGGGTATCTCCTACTAACTAGAACATATCTTTACGGATATCTCCTCCTAACTAGAACATATCTTTACGGATATCTCCTACTCACTAGAACATATCTTTACGGGTATCTCCTACTAACTAGAACATATCTTTAAGGGTGTCTCCTACTAACTAGAACATATCTTTATGGGTATCTCCTCCTAACTAGAACATATCTTTACGGATATCTCCTCCTAACTAGAACATATCTTTACGGATATCTCCTCCTAACTAGAACATATCTTTACGGGTATCTCCTCCTAACTAGAACATATCTTTACGGATATCTCCTCCTAACTAGAACATATCTTTACGGATATCTCCTCCTAACTAGAACATATCTTTACGGGTATCTCCTCCTAACTAGAACATATCTTTACGGATATCTCCTCCTAACTAGAACATATCTTTACGGGTATCTCCTCCTAACTAGAACATATCTTTACGGGTATCTCCTCCTAACTAGAACATAGCTTTACGAATATCTCCTACTAACTAGAACATATCTTTAAGGGTGTCTCCTACTAACTAGAACATATCTTTACGGATATCTCCTCCTAACTAGAACATATCTTTACGGATATCTCCTCCTAACTAGAACATATCTTTACGGATATCTCCTCCTAACTAGAACATATCTTTACGGGTATCTCCTCCTAACTAGAACATAGCTTTACGAAATCTCCTACTAATAGAACATATCTTTAAGTGTCTCTTACTAACTCTCCTAGAACTTCCTTAACTAGAACATATCTTTATTATCTCTAACTACGAACTATCTTTACGGATATCTCCTCCTAACTAGAAACATATCTTTACGGATATCTCCTCCTAACTAGAACATATCTTTACGGATATCTCCTCCTAACTAGAACATATCTTTACGGGTATCTCCTCCTAACTAGAACATATCTTTATGGGTATCTCCTACTAACTAGAACATATCTTTAAGGGTGTCTCCTACTAACTAGAACATATCTTTAAGGGTGTCTCCTACTAACTAGAACATATCTTTACGGGTATCTCCTACTCACTAGAACATATCTTTACGGGTATCTCCTACTAACTAGAACATATCTTTAAGGGTGTCTCCTACTAACTAGAACATATCTTTAAGGGTGTCTCCTACTAACTAGAACATATCTTTACGGGTATCTCCTACTCACTAGAACATATCTTTACGGATATCTCCTCCTAACTAGAACATATCTTTACGGATATCTCCTCCTAACTAGAACATATCTTTAAGGGTGTCTCCTACTAACTAGAACATATCTTTAAGGGTTTCTCCTACTAACTAGAACATATCTTTACGGGTATTTCCTACTCACTAGAACATATCTTTACGGGTATCTCCTACTAACTAGAACATATCTTTAAGGGTGTCTCCTACTAACTAGAACATATATTTACGGGTGTCTCCTACTAACTAGAACATATCTTTACGGGTATTTCCTACTCACTAGAACATATCTTTACGGGTGTCTCCTACTAACTAGAACATATCTTTACGGGTATCTCCTACTAACTAGAACATATCTTTAAGGGTGTCTCCTACTAACTAGAACATATCTTTACGGGTGTCTCCTACTAACTAGAACATATCTTTACGGGTATTTCCTACTCACTAGAACATATCTTTACGGGTGTCTCCTCCTATTTTTTGACCAATTAAACCGCTATACACGATTATATTAGGATTTTCATCTTCCTTCCTACTAAATTTGCATGCATGAACTGAAGATGCGCTGCCAAAGTAGTTTCTTATTCTTTACGCTATAATTACGTAAAAGCAGGACTGGAACAATATTCCCACAGCGAATAGGATATATTCTAGGGTCTGTGGAACCCCAGACTTTACGCAGGTATCACGGCAAGTGGTCACTGGCTTACTGAAAAACAATGGCGTCACGTTAAATTACGTCACTCACAGACGCTGAGAGTCACCTGAGGAGCTGTGTTGCCACGGGTGTTCGGGTAATATTCAGACTCCCCGGTTCTCGCAAATTTCCGCGCCTGTTGCCGACGTTTATGGTATCAGCAAGTGTGACCATTTAAAGTGTCCTCGTTCACCTTGTTGCTGGAAGATTACTGTTCCGAAAATTTGTTTATCGTGCCGAGCAGATACCAACTGTTTATTGTTTAGTATTCTGTCCAGCTATTTTAGAGGCGTGGATTCAGCAAGTAAGATGTGCTATGTTTGAAGGGTGCTCACTTCTACTGCGGGCATCTATTATTTCAGCATTAATTTGCTTGATTGCCCTGTCTGGCGTCTGTTTACAGGAACCACCTTCCTTTTCTCCTCCCAGCAGAAATCATTTGTATTCATTTACGTAGCCCCGAGAAACCTGGTTACGTTCACCTCACCTGCTTCGGAGTCTCATTCGTCCGAAATGTTACAAGACACCAGTGATTACAGAATACTCAGAGAGAGAGAGAGACAGAGAGAGAGGAGGGAGAGAGAGAGAGAGAGATGAGAGGAGAGAGGATGGAGAGGGAGAGAGAGAGGGAGACTTTAGAGAGAGAGATGGAGAGCGAGAGAGAGAGAGAGAGGAGAGAGAGAGAGAGCTGACGACGTCAGTACAGAAGTACAGGAGAGAGGAGAGAGAGAGAGGGAGATGCGCTAGAGCGAGAGAGAGATCAGAGAGAGAGAGCTAGAGAAGAGAGGAGAGCGAGAGATGAGGAGAGGAGAGAGAGAGAGAGATGGACGTCAGTGACAGATACAGAGAGAGGAGAGTGAGAGCGAGAGAGATGCCAGGGAGAGATGAGAGGAGATAGAGGAGAGAGAGGAGAGAGCTGACTATGACGTCAGTACAGAGACAGCGAGAGAGAGAGAGAGGAGAGAGAGCGAGCGAGAGAGAGGAGAGAAGAGAGAGAGAGAGAGGCGAGAGAGAGGGAGAGGAGCGAGGAGAGAGAGAGAGAGCGGGAGTAAGAGAGGAGAGAGAGAGAGAGAGGAGAGGAGAGGAGGGAGAGAGAGAGAGAGAGATGACGTCAGTACAGAGTACAGAGAGAGAGGGCAGAGGACAGCGAGAGAGGAGAGAGAGTAGAGATGGATGGAGAGAGAGAGAGAGAGCAGCCGAGTAAACCTACCATTAAAAATTCTTTCCCGTTATTATATTGTTGTTGTTTAAATTACATAAATAAAGAGAGTCGCGTACTTTTGGCACCCTGCCGTGGCAGACGCATACTTAGATAGATAAAACTTTGTCTGCAGTTAATCGCGATTCACTAGTGGTAGGTTAACTATTTGCTTACACATGAATAGTGAATAAAATGGCTACATTAGGAAGTTGCCTGCTTATTTAGTAGTCAGATAACGTGCAATTAAAGGAACTAGTATGGAATAGAGAGACCTTTGAAATTGTATTACCAACTACTAAGCAGTTACTTTTAAAAGCCTGCCCTACAAGGAAGACCGAGCTGGTGGCTGCAGGGTTAGTAGGTTCGTGTTGTATCAGTAATTCCTAATTAAACGTGTAGGATAATCTATAATAAACGCCATATGCGTTGACCTTTGGTTCGAAGGTCAAATCGTATGTCGCCGATTACAACTCACTTATACATTGAATTAGGAATCACTGATGCCTCATCAACTTACCGACGCTGCAGCCACCAGCTCGGTCTTCTCTATACTCGTAAATATAAGATCAAGGATCTACGATACTTTCAATATGATCGATTCTATATTTACTGGATGAAATGTAATTACAACAATAAAGAAATTTAAGCTAATGACATTTCTTTTTAAAATAGAGATGCGATAGAGATAAAAAAAAAATGGATGTTTTGGTGATGAAGTTGTTGACATTGTGAAGGACTAAAGAAGAAAACGACGGAACCGAAAGCTAGCTCATATCACCAGACGCAAAAGCTCTGAATATATCTGGATGTGTTTTACAGCGAAACAGGTAATTGTTTATCATATGCAAGCCAGCTGCAGAAAGAACATTACTTTAATTCTTTTTTTAAGTGGCTATGTCTGGTGTTTCTTTGAATTCGGTTCTAGCAAAGATGTCAAGGAAGGCAGGGGAAGGGTTAATGAGAAAACGCTAAAGAACCGCAGGAACACATTTACGAATTTTCTTATGTTGATAGCGTTTGTAAAGAGTTAATATTCATTAATAATATAAAGCAAATTCTTTTAAAGCACCGACTTCATGGAAACTTTGAAAGAAAGGAAAAGATCGATTTTAATGCGAATATAAAATAAATAAATCGTCTTTTTTGATAACGTGATTTTGTTTTGAAATGTTTTTAAAATGTTATTATAAGCTGTTAGATATAATTTATCCAATAAATTGTAACTTATAATAACTTCATACTTCCCAACACTTTCTGTTGCACTACCCATTTTGCTATGTCGTCTATCTCTCCTTCCCTCCTGACCGCTATGGCCATTTCTTCTTTAACACTCTTCACATCTGATCGATACTTAACTTGGTCCTAGCAGGTTTCGGTTTTATTTATCCTGTTCGTTTTTCGCATTTTCTCACAAATGGGGGTTTTTTATTAGCACAGAGACCCATTTTACATGCTTTAGGTCGGAAATGGTCACGTGGTCATCTCGGGGAAAAGTGTTAACGCCTTCTGTAGAAGTTATCGGCACACATCTGTCGACACGGTTGGCTTCAGTAGCTTTGACCAGGTCCGGCTGTGGAAACAGCTGGTTGTATATCTATGCACCTTTGCTACATACACAAGTGATATTTATGTATGATGATACATTAAACATGCTACACACAACACACACACACACACACACACACACACACACACACACCCACACACACCCACAACACACACACACACACAAAGCTGAGACTCCGAGCCGCTTTTTGTATCTGTTGTGAATTTCATCACTAAAGAAAGTCTGGGTGAGGGCTAGGGGATGGGGAGAAACAGCAAAAATAAGTTTGTGCATATTTCATACGACGTAGTAACGCTGTAGATCCAGACTCTTAGATGGTCGGAGCACACCCCAAAATCGCTCACGTCACGTCTCCATCTGACATCATCAGCAGGTAAGCAGCACAACGTCAGACAACTGGCTCCCGGCCCTTTTCGAATTTCCACCCTTCACACCCGCGCTTCAGTCTTGCAAGGCTACATCTGTGATCAGTTCGCTCATTAAATTGCATCGACATACGTCACAGCGTGTCAATCCTTTTAATTCGAATGCTGGCAACGACAATAAAATCTGAAAGCCATTTACACCGAAACAGTCATCAGCAGCCGTCTTTGAGCTTTGTGATACGCTTCCAGAAAGGTTCAGAGCGGCTGAAAGAAAATGACAGCGAGTTTGGTAGGCGTCTCGGTGCTCGATGTTCTAAAGCGCTGGCTAAATTACATTATTCAAAATAACAGGTTGCGAGTTCGTCAACAACTCAAGCCACCTGAACACTCCGCTTCAAAGAGACTACATACGTTTACACACACACAAAACAGTTCTCAAGACTAAATCCTGATAAAGGCGATATGAAAAGTTCTTTGCAACTCAGGTTTCTTAGTACTACTATGGTAAGAGAAAGAGTCCAGGTTGATCTTCTAATTTATGTAAGAAGTCTCCTGTTTAGAAATTAAAAATATTCTTTCAGAACAAAACAATACTAATACAATTTTAGACAGTTTAATTACCTCAGATCGTTTAGTTAGACAATAAGCATCATAATAATCAGTTAATTAGATGTACAAAATTTGACTAAAGATTAAACAACTAAGTAAATTGATAAACTTTGTACGAAATGGCTGTTAACCATATTATATATTCGATCTCTTTTCCTTTTAAAAATTTACTGCTTTGTTTTTATTTATCTTTTAGAAGCATTTTTCAAAATCTAAAGCGAATCTCTTGATTCCAATTCAGAATAGCGGCGGTGAAAGCCCAACAAATTAAATAATAATCAAAAGAAAAAAATTACACATTTATGCAAATTGTTTATCTTGTCAGAAATATAAGGGAAGATAACTTTAACGGTTTCAAGTGCTACACCTGTATTTCTGTTGTTTTTTCAAAACCAACTTTGAAGAATAAATCAATAAATCAATTTTAGCCAATAAACAACATTAATAATTAGAACAAAGCCATTAATTATTTTAAAAATTAACTACTTGTTGTTTATTGCATTTTGTAAAAGATCCTGTTCGTAGATAACTTTCCTGATGTTTTGAAATGGCATCAAGCATAAGGAACAACTGCAGTAATGACGTCACATTTCCAGCCCTTTGTGACCTTGATGTAGATAACATTTGTCTGTCTTTGCCGCATTCTTTTGGTTATTCGTATGATACAGTTCCAATTAATCTGTTTTTAATTGTTTTACACCACTACTTTTGTAACTTTGTTTTTGTTTGAATTTAAGTACTGGTCCGTTAATTTTTCTTTAAAATAACGGTTTGTAACATGGCGTCGCGTCTTCCGCACACCTGCGTTGTTTTCTCGAGTGATTTCATTCTGTGAAGACCGGGTAGATGCCAAATGTTCATTCTTTACCAGCAGCAGCTCTGCCTGATTAACCAAGACATTTAAAAATTAAAAAAAAAAAAACGTGGATTCAGCAGACAAGATATCTTTATTTTGGTAATTCTACCAAAGATCTACTCTTTAAGAAAGGCTAGTAATTAATTTCGCTTTATGATTATAGTGATACATCGTTATTTAACACCTTGGCTCCCATGACGTCGTCCTGCTTTTTGTTTTTGTTTTTTTTTTACCTGGCGCTAAAAGGGGACACGGTCCACAGTAAACCTGCCCCAAAGGACCTCCTTAAAGAGGAGGAGTTTCAAAGACAACAAGTCATCGGCGACAGCGTTAGGCGACAAGAACAGTCACTCGTTACGGTCTAATATTGAAGCCAGTGCCGGCGGTAAACGCACGATGGCAAAGCTCTGTCTCCCATAACCTTTGGATGCTGCAGCTGGGTCGTTGGTTCAGTTATCAACGTCTGTTCAAGGTCCACTGCCTCTGAGAAATGGTACTTCTAGACTGAATGACTTCCACCGAACAACACGGTCAGGGACAAGGACTAACTAAACAGACTGGAATCTTTCAAGTTCTGTTATTAGCCAAAATGATTATTTATCTGGATCGTGTCAACAGCAATATAAGTAGTATGCTGCGTATGTTTGAAGCGTATTTATACTTACAATTGCTATTTTTTTGTTTATTTAGAGTGCGCTGTAACAAATAAAGAAATTTTTTTCAGTTTCTTAGTTCCGCTAAGGTTTAAAACAATAATTTCCTGCTGTCTGCACCTCACTGAAACACTGAAGTATTTGCAGGATTCACGAGGCGGACTTAATGTTTATTTAGCTGCCCGGCAGACCATAAGCGCGCCTCTTCTTCCTCCTCCAGGATGGAGAACTGCGAACCGATCCCCTCTTTAAGTCATTCAACCGCTGCCTTGATTATTACAATGATTTTAATTCTTGAAAATATCGTAAGAATTCATGATGCAAATAAAATCTAGTAATCATCTTTTTCTCTTTAGTTTTTCATTTTTAAAACTTCTCATTAATAAGAGACGATTTCCACCGATGTTTTTAGCCTTTTTTACACACACACACAAACACATACACACAAACAAACACACACAAACACGCACACATACACACAAAACACACACACACACACACACACACACACAAACACAAATACGCACATACACACACACATACACACAAACACAAACACACACACATACACAAACCACGCACACACACAAACACACACAAACACAAACAAAACACAAACAAAACACGCACACACACTAACACACAAATACGCACACACAAACACGCACAAACACGCACACACACACACACGCACACACAAACGTGTATTATTTAAACGGTAGAAATAAACGAAAAGTAACTGATTTAAAAATAAGGAAAGCTAAATAGTGCGATAAATCTTCCAAGTTCTAATGGCGTCAATAGCACCCATGAAGTAACTTATCTGATTAATGGTGGTGGCTGTATCTTAAAATTTATCTAACAAATGTGTGAGTAGACATAGCTACACTGGCGGCCGAATGTGTGGGCAACCATTTAAATATACTTTTAGAAAACGCACTGACGGAAAAGAATTGCTGTTTTTTTAAAACTTTTGTCGTAAGACTTTGTGGTGTCAGAATGTCCTCTTTTATACTTGAAGAATCATTTCTTTGGTGAGCCGCCAGTAAAGGCGACCACCTGGACTGGCTGTTACAGCACCGATGCATTGTTCCCAATTAAACTTTCGGGTGTGGGTGCAATCGATGTCATATACTTCGACCACTGATCACAGGTGAAAGCAAATGACATCGATTATGGCTCATTTTTACGTTTTAATCGGGAATTATTGGCACTTTAACAACTTAATACTGTAAACTACAGAGAGAGAGAGAGAGAGAAGAGAGAGAGCGAGAAGAGAGAGAGAGAGAGAGAGAGAGAGAGAGAGAGAGAGTGAGAGAGAGGGAGAAGAGAGGAGAGAGAGAGAGAGCGAGAGAGAGAGAGAGAGAGAGAGAGAGAGGAGAGAGAGAGGTGGCTGTAAGAAACATATTTTAAATTGTATTAGAAGCAAATCACTAACGGCGGCATTGGTCATGGATACAAAAAAGCAGTAAAAAGAAAACAGCCGAGAATAAATTAGGTTACAGTTCTAAACTCTTTATCCATTTGTACAATTTCAAGCAGCCGTCCGTTTTGGGTTGTGTGGTGTGTGTGTGTGTTTGTGTGTGTGTGTGTGTGTGTGTGTGCGCGCGCGCGCACAGGTACAGCACTGACCAAATTGTAGAAAAAGATCAGCGGACAAAGTAACATCAGTTTATGTGCATACAACAGCAAAGACTGTGACCGGTTCTTACGTACACAAGGAAAACGATGACTTGAATGTCAGATCTCAATAACATTGGGAAAAAATACTCTTTCTTGTATGCAATCTCTTTACCGAGCAGAGCGTCTGTACTCGGTGTCGCTCCTGCGGAACTTCCAGACTTTATATGTAAAATGAAAAAAAACAAATATTGAGGAATCACACACCGCAGACGCCCTCGAAGATTCTTCAGGCAAGCATGGCAGGTCCGGGCTAGCTGAAACACAACGACGAGATCCACAATGTCGACAGAATGTCATTTAATCCTGAAGACCTTTCCCCACACCGTCCCGCAAACGAGCACGTTGTTGGCAAACAATAACAGTGAGTCATAAGACACTGCAACCAACGCATGCAGATGTGACCCTTTATTTCTTCTTGTGAATGCCATATGCTGAATTTCCTAAATGTCAATCTCCAGTTCTACCTTTAAAATCGTGGAAAACGCATTAATGCGCATAACTTTGCTTCACTCTTTCAAATGTATGACGTCAGTCGCTCGTGAGATAAATAAAGGGAAATGCAAAACTGCTTCCCAAATATTAGCGGTTTTATTTTTTTTACAAAAAAAAATGTATTATATGAAATTACTGGGATTTTAAAACGTAATTTCAAAAGGTGATTTATTTTAATTAAGCACGGTTGTAAAGTCCCTGTGATCCATACTCAGCCAAAATGAAAAGTGCTGCTCAATAGTAATAAGTAAACAATTGAAATTCGCATCAGTAACTGCTTGTGACGACATATTACCACGTGATTAACTGAATTCGCTGTCTATAGGACGCCATGACAGGTTTACAAATTTGTATGATGTCAATAAGGCTTCATTGCCACTAGGCGAACTGAACATCTTAGTCGAGTCTATATACTTAAATAGATTGGTAGACCTCTCCATGCCGGATGTTCGAATCAAATTAAGTAATAAAAGATTTTTACTTCTTTTTTTTTTTATAGCTGCTGTCGTATGTAAAGAATATCTGTGATTCTTTTATACGATTTCAGCTTTTCAAGCTTTAGCATAACCAGCTTCTCCCAGTGAATAAGTCTCTCGCGCTTTAGCGTTAACATACTGATGGCTGCCATCCAAATCATGGGAGAGAGAGAGAGAGAGAGAGAGAGAGAGAGATGGAGAGAGAGATGGGAGAGACACCGGTATTTGATGATCACACATACAATCTCATGTTGTTTGCGAGTGTGAAGACAGTTTCAAATTTGAAAATGACGACGGTTAGTGAAAGCGTACATTTTTTCTGACGTTTTATTTCTTATTATATTTTAATGCCGGGGGTTGGTTAATTTTTAAAATTTTAAAATTGTTTTGTTTTTGCTACCTTGGAAAATGAATACCCTCATGAATAATGATCCCCTCGTCTCTCTCATCATCTCATCGATCTCTCATCACTCTCTCTCTCTCTCTCTCTCGCTCTCTCTCTCTCTCTCTCTCTCTCATCCTCTCATCTCTCTCTCTCTCTCTCTCTCTCTCTCTCTCTCTCTCTCTCTCTCTCTCTCTCTCCTCTCTTCCTACGGTTAAAATGAAATCAGATTTGTAGGAATTGCAAAAGTGTGACGGTTGTCGAACAGACTTCTGGCTCGGATCCCCTGACCAAGCAGTTATTAATCTAAGGAGCTCTTCCGATACGTACTCCACAACTACTGTATCTATTCGCCTGAGACCCCGGAAAGGAAAGAAATCGAAGGCCCTTTTTCAAATCAATGAGCTAGGCACGCCGTCTAATCATATCTAAGTTGTTACTGGTGCTGTTGTCTGCCACAATCAGAAAGAAAATCAGATCAATAAGAAATCATAAGAGTTAATAATATTGCCAACGGCCTCGTTTCTCCAAAATTCTTGGTAGAGGTTTTTCTACAATGAGACGATCGTTTGCTTCCTTTTAGTTCATTCCAAGCTCTGCTTGAATTAATTTCCATGACTTCAAGGAACGCAGCCACATTAATTTGCTTATGAATTTAGCATTAGCGGACTGGATGGAGTCCTGTTAGCAATCGATAGGTGTAAAAAAATCTTGGATATGGTGAACAATTTTTCTCAGCAGTTGTTTGAGCCGGGCTGATATTCGTTCAGAGTTTTTCACATATCATACATATATCCTCTCGTGTTTTAGGCAGATGATAATGAACGTATCAGAATTAAATAGGCAATACAGGTCGCAAATCCCCTTATCCGACATTCTGAAACCCGAAAGGCTCCAAAATCCGAAGTATTTTGGGAGCGCCTTGAGTGGGAAATTCCACTCCCCGTGATGATGGCTTACCTTTCTGATGGTTAGAAGTACATCTTTTTCTTGTGGCTTCACGCACAAAATGACTAAAAATATCGTATAAAACCACCTGTGGGCCACGTGTGTCCACGTGCAGTTATACTGCTGTATATGGACTTGTGCCAGTCCCGAGTGGGGTGAGCTGCCAAGTTATGCCGGTATATCTGTATTACGTAAATCCGAAACACATTCGGCCCCACGGATTTCGGATAAGGGATTCTCAGCCTGCAACTTTTTTAGAATAGATATCCTACGGTGTGTATGAAATAAAATTTAACAGAGTCTGAATTAATACCCATTCCGTCTATGGCACATTACCGCAAACAACAACTACTAAGTTGAAGGTCCAAGTCTGGTTCGAATCCCGGTGGGAACAGACTCGGTTCGGGGTTACTCTCTGATATCGTTCTTTCTCGTTCCTCTCTCGCAGTCGGCTTTCCGGCCTCACCTCCAAGCTATTCTGCTCTCTTTTTTGTGTGTGTCGCATTTAAAAATGAAGGGTTCTAGTGGAGGGTTTCCCATTTGGTAACTCCCGAGGTTCGCCACATCTACTAAGCTCCCCTAAAGACGCTACTTTCCGTATTCAGTGGTTCTCCTCCATCTTTATCAGATCCACTCTACACAAATGGTGTAAATACGCTGCTCAGGTTGCAGACATTTTGTTTTAGGTGACGCACAGGTAAGAAAAGCTTTCCACTTATTATTGTAGCACAAACCAACCTCTGCCGGTGAACAGATTACTTACCACTAATTATTGTTGAGAGCTAAAAATATATATGATGAGCGTTATGGAAATAACTTCAGAAGAAAATGACGATCATTTCTAAAGGTGCCAGTGCCAGGTATCCTTAATATGCAGTGTTTAGCTTTCGGTTTAATGATTAAAATCAATAATTCGAAATTTCTAAGAATGTCTGGCATCTCTTTTACGTCTCCTGAACCGGAGGATTTCGAGGTAATCGACTGCGAAGGATGGCTCCTTTACAGACTGTCAAGTTAAAATCCCCATCCAACCGCACGCAGCAAGTGATAAGAAAGATCACAGAGATCGATGACAGGCAAAACTGTGAGAAATCTGTCATCTCTCAGAAGACGTTTCAGCAAAAAGATGGCCACCGCGGCCTCTACTGTATATTTTCTAGATCAGATTTTTTTCCTGCGGGTCTATATGCTTCAGTGTTCCGTCAATACGATCTCCCGCACCACCTCCTCCCCCGCCTAACGATGCCCCTTTTGCAGTAATTACTTAACCTGCGAATAAGGCGCCGGCAGCACGAGTCGCCACTGCGGTAAGATGGCGGAACGGTTTGGCTCCGGAGGCAGGAGCGTTGGTGACCTCGTTGTTGGAAAACGCAGCGACACCGACCTGAAGAATTCTGCAGCGAAGACTCTTACAAGGAAGCAGGCAGTGCTGTCGGTGAGTACTCGTTTAGAGGCGGCTGGAACCGTTCTCGTTTTGCATCATTCAGCTCGGGAAAAAAAAAAAAAATTCAGTTCGTCGCATCGAGGGAATCGTGGAAATCGTTGGTTTGTTTTCACGTCTTTCAAATGAACCGAAGGCTAAAACTGTAACTTTAAATCCGACGCTAGTTCACAACACGGGCTCCTTGGAGACTATTACAGTTTCCGCGCGGAATCCAGCAAGATCTTGGCATTGCAAGACACGATCTTCTGGAGAGAGAAACGTTGGCTCAAAGAGAATCGGCGCGTCACCAAACATCATAATAACTGTGTCCCGTGGAGCTACAACGATTGTCGTGTTGGACAGGAGACAATAGCTACCTTCGCGCCGTGGACTTTTGTTTTGACGACATAGTCACAGGGTGAACTTCAATACACGGACAATTTATCATGCATGCAAGATGGATTACGCTGAACGTCAGCTTACGGTTCTTCCTATGACTTAAAGTAGTTTTATTGTATTGTACACTGCATAAAGTTTGCGTTCTGCTATGAGTTAACGGTATTGTACACCGTGAAAAGTTTGTCGGCAGACATCTTAAATACTTTGTTGTTATTATTAAAATATTTCCAAAAAACAAAATTATAGATGGTTCTTTTAAAGCTGGAATGTAATATGCTGCTATTTAACATTTTTCAAGTTAACCAATTTTAACGGCAAATAACAGATTTTCTGGTTAGAATATGGTGAAGATTCGTTCACAAGTTTCTAGATTTTTCCACAAAAGACTGAACTGAACGGCCACGTCACATCGCTGACGGTGGGTTTAGCCAGGGCGGCTGTACACCTGGAAAGTATACCAGGTTTATCTGAAGAGGTGGGCTGAGTGGTTACCAGGCTGGAATTTTTCAGGGAGCGAGAACCCCTCAGCTGTTTCCCGGATTTAGCCCAGTTGGGGAGATGAAGAACCGTGGAGAGAAACAAACGGCTGCGTGACGGCCTAAGGACCGGCGTGAAGTCTTCAAGATCTTATCCACTCGCAGGGAGCCAGGTCTTCTGCAGCCCGGAAACAAACTTCATTGTCGTGATGAGCATTACAGGCTGCAGCGGTTTTCTGTTGTTTTTGTTATCGGTTTCGTTTGCTTTAAACTGTAAACTATTTTATTTTTTTTCCGTATGAGACCATTATTTTTACGGTTATCCTGTACTATCCCCTTTCCCGTTAATCATCACGACAGCTTTCAGTTTCTGGTTCTGCATTTCCGTAGACATTTAACAACACAGCTAAATCTAAAGTGCCGGTTTATTTTTCCGTTTACCTGCAAAAGCTCTGAAGTCTGTATTTTTAAAGAACTCATCTTAAGATTAAAAAAGAAAACGTTTTCTATTTACACCTCAGCAAAGTGGAAACAGTGAATTATGAATTCGTTGGCGCGTAATAACAGAGCTGCGATTTTCCCAGTCGGCGCCATTGTGACTGTTCGGAATGGAGCCTTCATAGAACATCTCAAACTGTTAACATCCATCAAGTGTTTTCACTGCTGGGTTCCAGAACCTTTCTAAGTATCCGATTTGCAAATATGTCGGCATTTCGCACTTGGTTACCAAATTACATGTTGAACTCGCAAGCAATTTTCCGAAGAGTGCGATAGATGCTGGGATATTGCAGTACGAAACACCGCGAGATAATACGCGTATGTCGTCCGCTCGAGCTCTTCGCAAGATAAACGAGTAAAATTTAATGGGAGGGAGGGGAACCTAGCCCTTACAAAGGTAACATGTTACAATACCAGTAATTCCTGTACAGATGAGGCCATAATCGACGTCATCGGCTTTAATCCTTCGTCAGGACACGTGACGTCGGTTGTAGCCTCGTCTGTACGTTTAATTGGGAATTACTGGTGCTTGCTGTAAAAACCTATTTCCGGTGGTCTGCCCTAAACGACGGAAAAAACAAAAACCAAGGAATTAAAATCTTATTTTGCTCGGATATACACTTCCGCATTCTTTTCGTAAAAAATAAAAACGTTTCAAAATGAAAGTTAACATTCATTTTTTCCTCCCTCTCTAAAAAAATTACATCATGCAAAATTTTTTGTACTGCAAAAAATTTTTCAAGTTCTCGGTATTTTTCTGAAATCCCGAGGCCACATTTACGCGAACTCACTAAACCTAATTGTTCAATGACACACTAGATTAAAAAAGATCATACCAAGCTGCGGGGAAGAAAGAAGGAATTAAGTTTAGCACATCTGAAGATTTAGCTATCTTACGCAATATTTTCGTTTCGCTTACAGGTCTTACGCGCTGCGTTTTTTACGGACAGCCCTGATCGTTAATTACAAGCGCAGATGAGCAGATTAAGCTGTGTAATAAAATGAAGCGCCACAATGGCCGCTTGTGTCGGTGTTTGTAAAAAAAAAACTCAACACGACTCGCAGTTCCAAGAGCCCCATTCCGCCGAGCGAGAAAAAGGGGGTAGATATAATCACGAATCAAAGCCCGTGGACGGAACAAAGGCTATAATTAGCCCGAAGGAACACAGGGAAGGGGTTTGCTAGACTATCAGGCAGAATAGAGCCACCACTTGAAGGAGACCAGCGATGATCGTAAATTAATAGACTGCCTTTGTTTGTCGGTGGCTGGCAGGTCTGGAGGTAGAGAACACCTGATAGCCGAGCGGTTAACGAAGGCAGTTGACGCACGCTGTAGAGATGAATAAACATTGTCGTATTGGATCTTTTGTGCTGTTACCAGTCTTAATGTGGACGCAAACCTTCGAAGCACTAATAGTGAACGACGACATTAGAGGGGTCGTGTGTACACACAGACACACGTACAAAGGCTTAGCAAGAAGCTAGTTTGCACTGACGTGTCGATCAATGCCGGTACCGATCCACCTCGATGCTTAGGGTCTTAATTACCAAAGGTCACTCCAGATATTTCTCCAGACCCCTTTATCTGTCGCTGTATCCGACTGCGGCCCCCCTTTTTTTTCAAAGAGAGAGCCGTTGGTTTACTTCACTTCCAGACACATTTATTTATGAAAGTGAATTCTTGACTGACGGTAGCTTTTCTTTTATTTTTAAAGAAGAAACTCGAAGAACTGAACACGGAGCCGTCTGACTTTTAACCTGATTTCTCGATCAACGGAAGATAATGTAGACAAACAGAAAAGATGGCGGCGACGAAAGCGAAACCCTGCGACTGGTTTGAAAAAAAAAAAAGAGCGTTATTCACAGGAAGAAGAAGGTTATTCCAGACATTTTCTGTCTGGTTACCACTCAGTTCGGACTGAAGGCGGATCGTGGCCGCAAGCGAAGATTTCCGAAAACCTCGCGATGGGGATTCCCCGAACAAGATTCTTCTACCTTCTTCGTTGCAGGATGGGTCAAAGTTCAAAAACATCCGCCACCTCTCACAACGATCCACCACCGGTACTACTTTTCTTGCTGTAAAGGGGCTGGGTGTGGAGGAGAGCTGACGCCGAGCGGAACCTCTGACAGTTCTCGGCCCGACAGCTCACGGGAGACGGTTACGTTCCGCGCTGTTGAAGATTATCGTAGGTTGAACTGTTGTTGTTCGTCTCGCCGGGCCGCGGGCTAAAAACCCGGCTTGATTCCCTGGCGATACCTGGCCTCCCTGGCTGGGGCTTTCACCAGACGTCTCCCTTCGGGCCCCGAGACGGTATTTGCGGACACGCACTGAGCGTCGATGTGGCGCTCACGCTGGGAAACAATCCAGTTGCACAGCGTCTTATGATCGTTTTTCCAGTAACTTCTCGTAAATGTTGACGAACCATTCACCGATTACTGGTATTCCTGATTTTAATCCCCCCCCCCACACACACACACACACATGCCCAAGTAGCACCATTTTAATTCATCGACTGCATGTTGTTCATCGCAGTTACATTTTCACGTGTCAGTTATGGCAACGACACATCTCACGGTCTACTCCTAATTATCATTACAGTCGGGTACGGACTCAGGGACGACGTTGAAACTCCTATCACAACACCTCTATAATATATTTATTTACAGTGTATTTATATATCACACTTCTTTTTTTTTGCCAAACCTTTGTTCTGACTTTCGAGATCTCACGGCAGAGAGCGAAAGGCGGAAGATGTTGGGCATCAGCCCTGGTGACCAAACGAGTTACCTAGGTTCGGCTCGGGTCTCTCGAGCCGTGGTCAACAGTTGGCTATCCGTGGAATTCTCGCCAAATGTAACCCCCCCAAACCCTATCAGAACTCCTCTTATTTTTAGATATGCGAAAGGAAACCGGATATCGCCTGTTAAAAACCGTTTTCGTAAAAGAAGGAAACAATGGACTCAGGTAAACTTGTCCAAAACAAAACCGTTTCTCCTAATGATTTTTTGGTCACGCCCCAAAATTACTTTCGTTTTAATACAGGTGATTTACAGCGCACATACAACCAGCTCGAAACAGTCCGCTAAAACTAATACCTCTGAGGTCTGCGAGAATATTCTGGTGGCGTAGGTGTGTTGGGAATAGAGAGGGAGAAGTCAGGGGTCCTTCCGGAGTCACGAGTCACGATATTACATCAGCATAACGGTCCGAGCTAAAACTGCCTTTGGCAACTACCAGAGAGTGGACGGAATTATCGAAGGTCCGAAAGTGATTAGCTGCTCATTAAACCGCTTGATTCCTGCGAAAATGCTTTCCCAGCAACTTTAAGCCAGATGAAGCTCTATGGACAGTTCTGATGATGCGTTTCACGCTCCTGTATTCTGTCTGATCTCGCGCCATTTGTTCGGTACTGAGCTTCCGATAAATCATTCAGTCTGCTGCTTCGTTATTTATGGCACGGATCGATAACGTAATGCGGAAATAATTGATCAAGATAATGTTTTTTTTTTTTAAAGTCTCATAATTTATAAGTAAATAACAAAATTAAAGAGAAAATTGTTGCCGATCTGACAAGAATAAAAAAAAAAGCTCAGTTGCTTTAATGCTAATTTAATTTCGGAACGAATTTAAGTGTTGGTTCACAGTGAAGGTAGAAACGCTATTAAATTTAATACACACGCGAAAACAAGCAGCAGCCCGGCTTCTGCGACTAGTAGACACTGGAGATCACAACAAAAGCACAAATACCAAGTTCAGTTGAAAAATAATCAAAATTTATTAATTATGAAATGTTTAAGACATAACCTAACTATTTCGACATATTAACGTTTGAGCATACTACACTACAGTGCAGGAAATATAATTAATGAAGCCCTTAAATAAGTAAATTTTCAAGAATAAGAATAATATTCTCGAGAATAACTGTGAGAATAGTTTTGGTATTTACCACCATCCGGGTTACATCTAAGTTAGTTAGCTTAGTAAATACTACAATAACCTCTATCTGAAGTCGGGGAGACAACTCCGAACAGTAGCAGGCCATACTGTATCCCTTATTTTCTGTTTAATAATAATTTGTAATTCTGATTGTGAAGTTGTTAAATAATGTTTAGAGACAACACTAAATTTAATTTACCTGATGAATATAAATATTAATCTAATTGAAACAAAAAGAAGAAAACCTCTAGGTTGTGTCTCTCACAAAGGCCCACTTCAAGAATATATATATATATATATATATATATATATATATACTTTTTAAATTTTGCTGCACATTATTATAAGATTACCCATATCATCATCATCATCGATAATAATAATTAGTTCTGTAACTGTGATTTTAATTTGATGCTTATGTAAAATAGGAATCACCCACTAAGATCACAAAATATGCTTAAGGCTTCGAGCGAATTAACACAGATTCTTAATATTCCTAAATAAAGGAATTACTAAAGGTAAAAGTCAACTTATTCCTGTAACTGGTATTAGCCTTTTCCCTAAAATATAATGTCAGTAAAAGAGAAAAACTGAATTCTTATTAGATAATTGAAAGCTGAAAAAAAACAGATGCGATCGTTTAAGTGAAGTGATAGATTTGTTGTTGAAAACCTTTCATAGATGCTGAAGGTTTAAAGAAAACTATTGGCAGAAAAATTTCGTTTAGAAATACTATTTTAAAATATTGCCAAATACATTTTTTTCCGTTAAAATTTATTTTCCTGCGGCGAATAGTTTAAGAGAATAAATCTGTAATAATGAAAAGATATGTAAAGTATGATTCTATAGTTGTGATTAATAAATCTTAATAATTAATCGTGAAAAATAATATGCATAAATATAGAATTAATGAATATTTACTTGGAATAGTATATATATATACATTTCCTTTAAGCGATTTTTAAAAAATGCAAAACAGTAAAAAGGTACAAATTCTCTAACTGCAACAAGATGGAAAGGATTTACGGATTTTATCTACCTAGCACATGTTTAATTACGAAAGTATCTTTTACATTCAAGTTTATGGTAAACTGTAAACTGAGATAAAAGTTTTATTTTCTTTGTTTATTGTTATTTTTTTAAAAAAATTTTTTTAACCTTGACATTTGAAAAATTTGTGCTCCAAAACCGTCTGGCTGATCTGGTATCTCGTCCTGGCTGGCTACAACTCCTTATAAGTAAATCATTATTAGGTATCGGCGCCTTTCTAAGATAAGTAAACTAATCGCTGTAGCTCAATTACTCAGGAGGTGAACCTTAGTCTACCTGAACCACCTGGAAATTTCAATAATACTGATTCATCGAAAAAGATGATGTACCGATATACAAAAGCACTGAATAGGCTTTTATCTAGTTTTTCCTTATAGGGAAAATTTTAAAAACAACAACAACAACAACACCTTATATACCTGGTTCAGCCTCTGGCTTGATGGTTAGCTTTCGCCTAAACAAAGCAAGACAAAGAAAACAGAAAGCACCAGAATATTCGATATCGGCGACTGTCGACAGTTTAGACGAGGTGTTCGCCGGCTCGCTTTGTCCTTCGGCTGGCTTTATTTAATGACTGTGTCTCTTTAATTTTTTTTAAAAAAAAACTTGTAATCTCTTTTAAACATGTAAGTTTCGGGAATTTCTAGAATCAGAAAACGACTGTGTACATCATTCTTACTCTTATTCGTTGAGCGGAGACCGCGGCCATTGTTCCCTGCCTTTGTTTGAAATCACTCTCCCTGACAGAATAATAATAATGGTAATAAATGTCAGCGGTTAAATTGAAAATGTTATGAATATTAGAAAAGAAAATTTTAAAGCCCAAAAAGTAGCTTAATGAGTAAAATCCGGAGAATTCGTTTTATCGCCACAAATAGCTGCATTTTAAGTAGTTACCAGGTTAATACTGAGAAAGTATCGCCTTATATCATCACCAAAATAAGCCTTTCTTTAAACGACAGTAGAACAAATTTAATACCTGCATTACAGTCTATCGTATTAGGAGTGTCCCTAAAACAAACAAAAGAGTCTAATTGTCGCGTGACTGTCTGATACGTTTATCTCGCAGTATAACGCAGCAAAAGAAAACACACGTGGACGTGGAATAAGTGCGCGCGCCCTCTGCTGGTTGTCTTCGATAATGTCCATTAAGAAAAATCCAAACTCTCGCCGTGTCGGCTGTCTTACGACAGTCGCTCAAGGTGTCCGTGAAGAATGCTTCCGTAGATGGCCGGCACACCGTGTACTGTCCATGTGCATTGTCGTGGGGAATAGCAGCAACTATTATGGAGAATAGTAGCGAACAGAAAATCACGAGGCCTTGTGATATCAGAAACCCGTTTGGGTTTTAAGGGGGAAAAAAAGGCAGGAGAAGTATATAACGACAACGGGAAAGCGGCAGATACCAACCGCCTTTGTGGTCCAGCACGCTTTCCGTTTTAATTCTGCGTCAAAGACGTTTAGACGTAGTATGTATCCCTTTAAAATACTTTTTTTTTTGCTTTAAAGGGAGATAATTAATAAACATCAGTTCTTAATTTCTTTGTTCGTTTTCTTACGTCCCTGGGGCCGGGGAAATTTGCTCTGGTTATGTGTCCGACTGAAGCCGAATGCTAACTTCAAGCTACCTTTACTCGACCCCGGCTGTGATGCAACCGGCTTCGTATTGTTGACGGTACTGTACACTGGCTGGACATCGTAATTGCAATCAAACTGTTTTAGTGTGAATTAAAATTCTGGCCCGCTTCCTCGCACATCAGCGAAATCCCGCAGACATTCCAGATGAAAGCTGTCATTATTCCCTGGAGCGGGGGAGAGACTACGTTACGATGCAAAACCACTTCCAGTAACAAAGCCTACACAAGGGCAGGTGACAGAACATCTGAAACAACAACTTACCTTTCGCATTTTTTTTTTTTTTTTTTTTCACCTAAAAGAAAAGTCGCTGGTGACTTTTAAAATACCGCGACACGCATTCCCACTGTTTTCCTCTGTGTTCATGCCCTTAGTGGAAAGTCTGGCAGTTTTATTTTTGGAAATGGTAGTCAAAAGACCGGGGAACCTCTGTGCCGACTTGAACTGCCGCTGTCTCAAGCGTTTACTCCGTAACTCACCACTAGATGGCAGCCCCGACTTCATCCCTGATTATCACAAAGATGGATGCTCAATTAAGAGTTTTTTTTTTTTTTTATCAATTCTGTATCTCCTTTTTCTTTCTATCAAGTGCGATGGGAGGCGACGTCTGGAGGGGGGTTTAAGAACTGTCTGCCCGCCCGTTGCATCGAGAGCTAATCAGGCAGGTTATTGGAGTTGTAACGCCAATGCACCGAGCGATTGCAGCGTGCAATGTCTCCTAGAACTATTAGATGTCGCACAAATAGATTAACGAAATTGATTGAATAAAGCTAACTAATTTTTTTTTTTTTTTTTGCCAGGGCCCCGCTATCCCCTGGGTCAGTTGGCATTATGGGTATCTCTGCCAGTCACTCATAAATAACCCTGACGGCGAGCAAACAATACCGTTCGACGGCGGCTCTGCTCTGATCTCCGTCTGTTCCTTCCACGTCTCGTTGTAAATAACGCGTTGTTCGCTGTTGCTGCTTTCAGCGCCCCCTTTCCCTGGCTGGGTCTGTGTGACTCGGCAATCAGCGAGCAGTATTCCGAGTTAACTCGTTGTCCAGAAATTCGCCCCCCGGTGGGGGGGGGGGGAGATATGTTAATGTCGGGAGTGAGTTGTTCCGTGAGAAATCGGACAACGAATGCGCGAGGAGGAGACGCAGCATTTAAAGGGCGAACTACTTGGGAACTTCCTCTAATTCCTGAGTCCGGCTCTGAAGTGGACAGTGAATGGACTTTCTTATTGAATATCAAACTTCATTTCGGGAGAGGCGATTGGAGCTGTGTTTCGATAAATAGGAGACTTAATTTAAAAATAAAATTTATGAGTTTCATTGTGTCTCTCCATCACTTTATCTGACAGCCGGGTAAAGAATCGAAATTGGCCGTATACAA
>JACATO010001864.1:1442500-1448336 GCA_018389105.1 Nautilus pompilius | reverse complement strand
CCCCGGTGGAATTATCCCCACTTTGCAGGCGGACAAAGAGAAGAAAGAGAAAATAAAAAAAAAAAACAAAAAACGAATAGTTTGAGAATAAGCAAACAACAACAGATTTTGAATTTTCCTATCTGAACTTTAATCTCCTGTAAGGAAAACCAGTTGATCCCAAACTCAAAAAAAGGGGGGCGCGCGGGCGTTGGAAAGGGAGCAGCGCTAAATGACTTCTCGTTTGTCAGTAAGGGGGCTTCCGGACAATAAGTTGCATTTTTCCAGATCCTGGAACCCCCCCCCCTGGGAGGGGGGGGTCTGTTAATGACGTCACTGAGGCCCGAACTTCTGCCCCTCCGATGGAGCTAAGTCGTGCCGGACCTCAGATGCGAACGGATATCGGGACCGGGGGGTTTAACGATTAACTTGACAAAACTCCATCCTGTTTATCCGGAATGGTGGTGGTGGTGGTGGGGCATTCGATCCTTGGCTGCTGGAAGGATGTGCTAGTCCAGGAAGCTGGATGGATTCTCCTGGACCCGGCTCGTTCTCCTTTAAAGTTTTTTTTTTTTACGGATTCCTCGCAGTATGCTGGGAATGTCGCCGAGCTATCTTCGATAGCTCCCTCCCTCCTTCCTCCCCGCTCCCTTCTCCAAACGAAGAGAAAAAGGGAAGCTGCAGATCTCATCCGGACGCGGTATTTACATGAGCCGCGTAGAGGTCGTCCTTCGGTTCTCTCCGGCATCCCTCATAAAAGAGAACTCCGGCGATGCGTTTTTCTGAATCTCTGTATCATTCTGCGAAAGGCTAAAGCGACGTCGGGTGTCTCCCTGGCAACGGAACTTGGGTGGGTGGGGGAAGGGCAGGTGATCGTACTCACGAAGGCGGCCGGCCGGGGAATCGTCGGTGATCAAAGCGACGACGACTTATTGAGTAGCTGAAGCAACGAAAACTTACTCCAAAAACGGAATCGGGAAATTCGAAACGAACAGAATAAAAAAAAAAAGACAATAAAATAAACCAAATAGAATTTATTTATTTTTTTTTTAAAAAGTGGGGGAATCGAAACGACACAAGTACACACACACACAGAAAAAGATAAATAAGCCATGTATTTAAATAGATTACATTTACATTAAGTAAATAATAATCGAGCGAGTTATCTCGTTTAGGAAAGAAAACGTATTTGTTAAGATATCGTATTGACTGGGGTTGTTATCCCGCCTAATAGCAGCTGAATGTTTTAAACGGTTCTAATAATAATAATATTAACAATAATAATAACGATAATAATAATAATAACAATAACGATGATAATAATAATAATAATGATAATAATATTACTACTACTATACTACTACTACTTCTTTCTAATACTACTACTACTACTACTACTACTACTACTACTATACTACTACTACTACTACTTCAATTCTTCTACTACTACTACTACTAATAATAATAATAATATAATAATAATAATATAATAATAATAATATAATAATAATAATAATAATAATAATAATAATAATAATAATAATAATAATAATAATAATAATAATAATAATAACAAATGTTCGAATTTTTAGAATCTAATATCGTACACTAAGACAACCCCTCCCCGAAACGTAAAAGAAGGAAAGGAAACATTTTCAAAATCTTGGTTGTGTTCTAGAATATTATTCCTAAGCGTTGGACGAAAATTGTCCTGCTTTACTTTACTGAGCGAGTCTCCACCAAGCTCTACCGACACTCAGCTGGACGTAGTTACCTACCCCTGCTACCCGAAGACAGCTCCGTCTACCGAGTAGGGGCGGCGCATGACCTGTAGGAACTGAACTTCTGCCTTTACCGCTGACCGAAACCGAACAGAATTTTTGACAAATGCCACTGCTGTTCAATAAAAGGCTAAGCGGGGGGGGGGTGCGGTACGCGAGTTATTTCCTGCAGCACTTAGCATCGAAGCGATCGTAATTCCGCATCGAGATCCGGTCTCTGTACCGGACGTAAAGTCTATTGGTTTTTTTTTTGTCAGTTACTTCCCTGACTTATAGGGAACGCCACCGAGGGACGATCAATCTCTGTCCTCGCCCGCCTCTGTATCTGCTGGATACGAAAATGATTTCATCCGTTGCGTGTATCCCCCCCTCCTCCCCGGCCGCCAGTGTTTGAAGATTTATTACACTTCAACGTAGGTTCCGTCTTTTCAAATATAACCCTTTTTTTTTACTCCCTTTCTTTCTGTTCGCAACCAATCTACCCGCCTTCCCCTGCTCACTTCTGCTCGTTCACTTATCAGGGGCTAACCTCTGCCTCCCAAACCCCTCCCACCCACCTCCTCCTCTCCGACACGACCCCGTCCTTCTTACTATTCATGATGTCGAATAGCTGCTAATTTATAGCGCACAAACACACATACACACCCATACACACACTCCACTGTGCCTGTATTATCTTCATTTATGAGCACACTTGTTTTGTCGGTCGTCTGCTGTCCGAGGAGATGCTATTCCTACCGTTCCAGGGATGCGTCAGTACAATGTGTAACCTCCTTCATAACCATCAGCTTTAAATCAAATTATTTCTCCGCTGCGCCGACCAGATTGCTGGCTGGCAGTTTTCTCTCGAGCCGTCCTCCAGCGCCTATATCACCGAGTGGGCACCTTAAACCTACCTCGCACCTACCGTGTAAATAAGCGCTCCGGTCGCAGGGAAGGTAGTAGAACGACAACGACGACGGCAAACTTCCGCGTTTTCTCTCTCTCTCTCTCTCTCTCTCTCTCTCTTTCTGTTTAAATGTTGTACTCTGCACTTTTAGGGATACTAGACGGTGATGAAACACCCGTCCGGTTAAGCACAACCATCGCTAGTTGCTCGGCCTCCGCGTCCCGATCTACGGCCCCTGCTAAGGCGATTGTCTTATTATCGTAATTCACCTTTTTTAAAGGTGTGCCCGCTGAGTTATCGCGTACCGGAAGTGTGTCGCCCCACCTCGCGGCGATGTATTTTTTAGTATTAAACCCGCTAATACATACACGAGGTTAGCGGCAGCGGCAACAACGACAAAAAAAAAAAAGAGGCTTGCACGAGATCAGCCCCTAGTTTTCTAGAGGTGTGCACCTGCAAAGTTTCGCTTTTGCCTAAAATCTTAACTCTCACGGTAATTGGGGTTAGTGAAGTTCTTATAAATCTTTCGTAACGCAACCCTGACTTATGAATCGGTAAATAATAAGACATTTTGAATTCTACTAATGTCATATATAAATGTTTATTCTGTAAATATCAGAATTTCCTTACACAACACGTGGTCACATGGTGTCGCTATACCGCCATCTGTAAGGTAAAGACTGTACAGCACGCAAGAGTTGCTTTACACCAAACAGCGCCGTAAACGAGATGCGACTTGTACAGTAGAACACAAAGGTTCAGCCCCAGTAAAGGTAAATATCACACATCTAAGATAAAACACAGCGCGCCGAAGAAGAGACTAGTGGAGAAATCAGTACACTTAAAACAATTCAACAACAACAAACTTTAATACTTCTTTCTGTAAAGTTTTCAAAACAAACTGTACCCTAATTTCGATTTCCGGGGCTGAAACACCCGTCGGTTATCATCTGCGCGTTAACCGAAAAGAGTTATGTCCCGTCTAAACCCCCCCCCCCCACCATGTGATCGCATACTGGGTCAGACGGCGCACGTGCAGGGAGAACGCGGCCTGGCTTTTGACCCGTTGGGCAAACTTTGGTTAGTGATACAATTCCAGCAGCCGCATCCGAGTGGAAGACGTCAGGTTTCGAATCTTCACCTTGCGAGACTAACCCGAAAATAATTTGCCACCTTACTGCACCGACAGTGCACTAGATGCGGGTAATGAGGTCCGAGGATGGCAACGGAAACCTCAATGGGAACGTGCAGTAGTCCAGAAGCTCATCAAAGCCTGAAAAGGAGGAGAAGTCTAAGAGCTTCCGGGGTTGAGGGGAGTCGGCGACGCTCCGTGAATATGAAGGGAACAGAGCGGTTTGCGGGCAAGTTGGGTGGGTGCGCTCGATCTGAGAAGTCTCCGTGTTTCATCTCATCGGACAATCACCAAATTACATTTCTTCCAGAAACTCGCCAGTGATCCGAGTATAAATTAGGTGCCATCTATTTTACCTTGGTAATTGAAATTTTATTAGATAAAGAGTTAAAAGGCATTGTTCTGCTAGTTTTCAACTGGACAACACCGGCTAGCAGCCTCGATTAATTTTCCGCCTTCGATCAGACGTAGAGCGGCGCGCGGACTCATTTGTCAGGGGGAACAGGCCGCGTTCAACACCGCCGTGCTTTCAGAGAAAATTCAATTAGGCGAATATAAAACTAATATCAATATGTGGGCCCCAATTTACGTCATAACGGCAGGAGTTTGGAACATCTTCACAAATAAATTAACTCAGCCCCCACTGGGATATAAACGGGAACTGGCAGAGATCGCAGTCAGTGCGGGAAGTGATCCGTCCTAAAAACCTTTTGTCTGACTTATTAGAATAACAGCAATCTGTGTCAAATTGGATTTCTTCCCCCCTTCTCCGTTCTCCCCACTCGGAAACAGTTTTGAATAACACTACTTAATTTTGAGCTGAAAGGAAATAACTTCACAGCTGACCGGTCCTCATTCATCACCGCTTTTAGAATCATCTTACACCGGTTGTGTTGTGGTGGTAGGATGCTCTCTCTAGCTTTACTGATTGTATGTCGTGGTTAGAGTGACGATCGACGGTTCGGATTTTTATGCAGCGTCACTCGGGTGCAAGATAAACAACGGGGTGGGGCAGGACGAAGAAAAACAAGCAGTGTTTTTGTTTTTTTTTTAAAAAAATATAAAGTCAGCTTTTTTAAAGCGACGCCATCGACAAACAGCGACAGTTGTGGTGTAAGAAACTAATGTAAAATTAATAAAGAATTATACATGGCTTCCGATCGGCAGACGGTGGCCCACGTTCTGCCCGAACTTCCCCGAGAGACAGAAGGTTACCTTATGAAGCTCTGCTGTCGCTGCCGGAGAGAATTTTAAGGTTTAGCCATATTTTGGTAGCTTCTCGACTGAGAGACAGCGAAAACTAATCTAAAACAGGATCCCGGTTAAGAAGACGGAAGCTCTAGCCCACGTGACCGGTGTAACGCTGTGGAGAGTACTCCGTGAAAAACAGAAATACATTAGACAAAAGGTCCCCCACCCGTTGTTCCGACGACATTGGCCCGATCACAATTTACTCTACTCGCGTATGTACAGTCATTTAGACACACAAATTCCCTTTTGTGGATAGGGGGAGGAAGAAGGCTACTTGTAATTTAAATAAATATGGGGCTGAATTTTATCTACTGCCATAAGCGTTTACTGATTTTATTTATTTATTTATTTATTTTTCAAAGTGTGTGTTTTACGGCTTCACCGGTTGAAAACGGACATATGTTACCTTATCTCCAAATGGACAGTCAGGAAACAGCAATTGGCACTTACTTGCGATCTGAGACCGAACCTCAGTAAGAAATAATTCACGTACTTCTGCATGATACTACCGTGTGCGTGTGTGAACAAATACATAAATAAATATTTCAGATTTAGGGATAAATAAAAAGAAATTGTTCGCAGTACACTTTCCCGCACAGAATAGACACAAGTCTCTGGCGAAACAATGCAGACTTACCAAAACTTTATAGTTTTCGGATCAACGGAAACAAGTCCATGGTAATGAAAAGCTCTAACCCTCAGTGAAATTCACATTTGTTGTATTTACAGCATGCAATTTAAATTATGGTAAACAATGAAAAGTGACGAATACCGATCAGTATTTTAGTTGCGAAGGGTTAAAGG
>JACATO010001864.1:1365000-1437500 GCA_018389105.1 Nautilus pompilius | reverse complement strand
AAAATACTATTTTACCAACACCGAGTGTCAAAAATTTGATGAAACTTCCAGAGATAAAAGCGGAACAAATAACAAATAGTATGAATGAATAAAACAAAATAACTGTCAACATCTTTAAATCTCTCCCAGAGAAGAATTGTCTAAAGCATAAAGTTGAGCATGTGAATGAACAACCAGCTGTTCTGAGACCAAAGTCCGCTCTCTCGCCATTAACGACCAGCAGCTTTTGATCGCCTCCTCCTGATGCGAGTCGAACTGTGAACATCACTGGCCAGTTGTTTTGTTCTGCCTGTTTCCCTCTATTTTTTTTTCTTTTAAGCCTTATTTTTGTCAGTTATTTCAGAAAGTGCAAAATGTATATATTCTAGACTCATTACATGTAAACTAAAATGTTTCAAGCATTTTTTTAATTTTAATTTTGATAATTACGGCCTACAGCTAAAAAAAAATAGAAAAAAGGTATCTCAAAATATTAGAATATTCCATTTCGAGTTTGAGTAAATCACTATTTATGCAGTATAAATACCATGACTCTCTCAGTCTGGTTCAGTACACACAACCACAATCATGGGGAAGACTGCTGACTTGACAGTTGTCCAGAAGACACTCATTGACACCCTTCACAAGGAGCGTAAGCCACAGAAGGTCATTGCTGAAAGGGCTGGTTGTTCGCAGAGTGTTGTATCAAAGCATATTCATGGAAAGTTGCAAGCAAGAGGGATGACCGCAGCCTTGAGAGGATTGTCAAGCAAAACCGATTCAAAAACTTAGGGGATCTTCACAAAGAGTGGACTGAGGCTGGAGTCAGTGCATCAAGAGCCACCACGCACAGACGTGTCCAGGAAATGGGCTACAAGTGTCGCATTCCTAGTGTCAAGCCACTCCTGAACCAGAGACAACATCAGAAGCATCTTACCTGGGCTAAGGAGAAAAAGAACTGGACCGTTGCTCAGTGGTCCAAAGTCCTCTTTTCAGATGAAAGTAAATTTTGCATTTCATTTGGAAATCAAGGTCCCACAGTCTGGAGAAAGAGTGGAGAGGCACAGAATCCAAGTTACTTGAAGTCCACTGTGAAGTTTCCACAGTCAGTGATGATTTGGGGAGCCATGTCATCTGCTGGTGTTGGTCCACTGTGTTTTACCAAGTCCAAAGTCAACGTAGCCGTCTACCAGGAGATTTTAGAGCACTTCATGCTTCCGTCTGTTGACTAGCTTTATGGAGATGCTGATTTCCTTTTCCAGCAGGACTTGGCACCTGCCCACAGCGCCAAAACTACTAGTAACTGGTTTGCTGACCATGGTATTATTGTGCTTGATTGGCCAGCCAACTCGCTTGACCTGAACCCCATAGATTATCTATGGGGTATTGTCAAGAGGAACCAGACCCAACAATACAGACGAGCTGAAGGCCGCTATCAAAGCAACCTTGGCTTCCATAACACCTCAGCAGTGCCACAGACTGATCGCCTCCATGCCACGCCGCATTGATGCAGTGATTCGTGCAAAAGGAGCCCTGACAAAGTACTGAGAGCATAAATGAACATACTTTTCAGAAGTTCGACATTTCTATATTATAAATTCTTTTTTTTTTATTGAGCTTATGAAATATTCTAATATTTTGAGATAGTGGATTTCTGATTTTCATGAGCTGTAAGCCGTGATCATCAAAATTAAAACAAAAAAGGCTTGAAATATTTCACTTTGTGTGTAATGAATCTAGAATATATGAAAGTTTCACCGTTTGAATTAAATTACGGGAAAAAATGAACTCTTCCACGATATTCTAATTTTTTGAGATGCACCTGTATATATGATGATATCGTTTTCAATCATTGCACTCCTTCACCTCAAAACAAAGCTGGCTGTTTCTCAATGCATTTGCTTTTAAAATGAAAAAGAACATGTCTTCAGCTGGTCAACTCCTCGATAAAACACCGTGCTGCCAGTCGGAACAAACGGTAGAGGTGATCGCTTGCTTTTGGACGGTAGGAGGATGGAATTCTTTCGGCTATCTGCGGTCAAAATGCTAGGGCCCATAATCACTAATTAGCTAAGGTAACAGACATCGCGGCTCTGTTGTTTGGAAGCAACGTCAACAGAGCTGCTGGTACCAGGAAGTAAACCACAAGCAGTTAGCCGCATAATAAAACGTCACACATTCCTGCCCCTTTAATATCCTCCCGATTAACACGTGAGGTTCGGTTATCAACTACTCGCTAAAAAAATTACCTTACTGTCATTATTTCTCTGTTGCTCTGTCTTACAGCTGTAATCGGTTATTCGAACTATTCCCTGTGTGTGCAGCGCATTTTGCTATATAATCAGTTTTAATGCGAACTAACCCATTACAAGGCAGTCACGTGCGTGACAGAGAGTTCTCGCGAGTGAGCCGGACATCTAGAGTGCGGCCACTCGAGTCGCCACGCTAAACGAAAGAGTCTTCTTTCAGTTTTACACGGAAAAGTTCCGTGTTTTTCGTGGAAGATGTTGGTCAGGCCAAACAGATCGTGTAGCACAAAGGTGGGAAGACGGTTCCGGAGCCGGGATTTCCCCATGGCCGTGTCGATCGTGAGACGCGAAAGACCCTGTAGATGCGTTCTGGTCCACCATTATCAACAGAGATGAAATAAGTCCATCACCTTGTGTAAGCAAAGGGCGGGTCTACGAAGCATTTGGTCGTAATGAAAGTATAAATGCACTACGTGAATGATTTCAGAAATTAACAATTATTGTTCTCCGATCTGAAACCCATAGAACATCTGGGGGTGATCTCTCTGGGCGCATCTAAGCAACAACCGGGCGCTACTGGGGCCATACCCCCAGAACTGCGATCATGTGTCTGGCGAACGGTATGGGCGGGGCGCAGGGGCAATGGTGTGGCGCAGTATTGTATTGTGTAACTTTAGGGTACGCGGACAGTGATTGACTATTCGCTGTCATTGTGACGTTCGATTGATGCACCGAACAATGGTTAGGTATTGCGCGAAATGAACTCCGTATTTCAGAAATTCTGAATTGCCGTGCAAAGAAACCGACCTGCACAGTTTCTATGGCGATATCGCTCCATCGCCCTGATCAGCGCATTGAAGTGAGATTTTAATATGATTTTCTTTTTACGGAGAACTCAACGTCAGGGCGCTTATCCATTTATCTTACTTCAAAATAAACTGATTATCGATAATCTATGATCCCCGACTTTCTCTGAACCGGAGAAGACGCGACTGTATATAACGGGTTTCGCTTTGCTCGGAATACTTTCGCTCACACCTTTCCTGACTATCGAGATAGCTCTCTGCCTTCCTTCTCTCATCTCGTGTCATGGGTTCTTGGAAGTATCAACGTAAATAATTCCTTGCGATCGGGGGGATTCGCCAACATCTCGAGAACACGCTTTACCGTAGGGTTATTTAATAGAGTTTCGGTTTGAACGATTATTTCATTTGGGAGGGTGGGTGAGATTACGGTTAAAGAATGGAAACTTATATTACCGATGCCACAGGATTCTGTCTGTAATACACGATTTTCTGAATGGTTCGTCTATTTAACGATAGCGATGGTTCCTCTAATGTTAATAGTAATCGCCTGCCGTGGAGACATCAGCGGGCAACAACCTCCCAATAGAGGAAGTAAAAAAAAGAAAAACAAAAAAAATTCACCCCTTTCTACAAAGAAGAAGAACTTGTTAGAGAGAATCCGACCGGAGAACAGTTCCCCTGGAAATTATCGTTCGACTGTAAAATATTACATAGGGGGAGATAATCGTCTAAAGTTTGCAGACTAAATCATTGAGTATAAGTTGGATCTTAAATATGCTATCTCTTCATTAATGTTCTGAAAAGTTCTCGAACACATTTCAGCGGGTGGAATGTTTATTTACTGTTCACAGATTAAAGGATGGATTCGATTCTCTCTCTCTCTCTCTCTCTGCTGATTTGTTGCAAATATTGGCATTTAATTTCTCATCAAAAGTTTTATAGGTTCGCTAACATGGTGATGATCGAATCTGTTTTTGTTTAATCGAATTGGCGAGTCTGGATATAAGGTCACGCTGGGAAAAAAAAATGAATCTATGAGATTTAGACCCCCCCAAAAAATTAAGGCAACGGAGCGGTAGAATGGATAGCACCATAGGGTTGGCTAGGGGCTTAGTCGGGATGTAATCGGTGTTCTTTTCTGGCCATTCCTGGGTGCTGATCGTCCTTCATTAGAGCGTGACGTCCTTACCCGCAGGTGCCCCTGCCGATGATAAAAGTTTACGTAGGAAAATAAATCAGCTGTTCTGGGCAACCACCCGTCTCCGGTCTGTTTCAAATCTATTCTGGACTGAGGCCGTCCTACTTATAGCAGGATATTTATTTCTGGGAAATAAGGAATCGCCAGGAAGCTTTGTTGACGATACATTCGGCGCGTGTTGGAGGAAGCAGAGGGGCAAAAGCCAAGAGCAACGTATAGAGGCGGCCTGAAAGACTGGTCGGGATGCGAGCCAGCACACGAAAGATAAATGTGTGCTGGCTGCCGACCGGATAGCGTGGAATGGACGAGCAGACTTCCAGAGGGGTCGGCCATCCCACCGCGGACCAGAACAACGGAGAAAAAAGATCGTCGGTCTCGCTTCTCCGTTAGTAGCTCTCCGTGTGGAGGAGGGAAGAGATGAAGGAGCGCATAAACTGAAGCGTCTCTCGAGACTAATCGACGAAAAGAATCGCTGGCAGGCCCCGGAGATGCATTTGCCAGATGGCGCGGTAAGAAAGCTAGAACGAGGCAGCGAGCGAGCAGAAGGACAGCTGATTGGCCGTGACTTACTGCCGGCAGCTCGCTTACATCAGCCTTCAGCGGCAACGAGGCTATCTGGCCGAGCGCGACTTCTCTCTACCCCATGAGGTCATTAATAATAATAATAATAATATAATAATAATAATAATAATAATAATAATAATAATAATAATAATAATAATAAGAAGAAGATGAAGAAGAAGAAGAAGAAGAAGAAGAAAAAGAAAAATGTTGTTTCTTCTGCAGTACTGCTGAAAATGTAAAAATCCATTTTTAAGCTAAATGCGACGACAAAACACCGATATTTCTAAAAGGTGAAAGATTAATTGACGGCGTCTGTCTGTTTTTCGGTATTAACGCAACACTTTGTGAAACGGTTGAAGAAAGTAGCTGATGGAACAAGAGCAAAATGATGAGGCGTCTTTGCTATTTTACGATGAAGATGTTCCTTAATGTCCTACGACCTGCTACCACAAGCAACCGTCCCAGCAGTGCTTCCGGTATCATTCTCATCGAACCATCAACACAGTGCGAGCGAAACAGACTTTTACTGGAGAGGGGGCGCGGTCACCAACGTACCAGCCCCTACTGCATCGCACCTGTAGATCGCGATGCCCAACGTATTTCACCAGAGTCATGTCTAGCTGCGCATATTAATTAATCATGAATAAAACCATTCAAAACAAATGACTCCACGTCTATAGCAGTCAACACTGTATTAAAAATTAAAAACCGACGGTCCATAATTTCTAGAACGGAAACGAAGGCGAGGTTTTCGGAGTTGAGTTTGGACGGACTCAATTCAAGTGAATCCTAGTATCTATACATTTGAAAATATTTAAGCTATAAATGAAGACTAATTTTCCTTTACTATACACAATAAAGCTGCTAAAATGCTCGAAGGATTCAGGAATAGCTGATGTTATCCCAGGCGTATTTGTGGGGCTGTTCTGGTCCCACACAGCATTATAGCCTCCTTAAATCCACACTTAATCAGATAACAGTAATTTATTCAAAGGTTAAACGCATTCAGTATTGGCCAAAATAATTGCATCGCCTTATGTATTTTTTAAAACAGGACAATAGGTGGCTGTTGTGTACGTTTAATACGACGTTTCGATATTCAGGGAGACTATGAACTAAGCACTCTTGGACGTGTTACGATTGTAAAGTTCAGTAGCGGGACATATTGCGACGGAAGAAACGCATAAGTTAGAAAGAGGGGGCGTTTTATTAGTTGTGGGATAATTCCACGCCCCCGCCGGACAAATATGTATTTCTAAGATCTGAATTATTCTCAGATGGTGTACCGTTTTCGAACATCACTCACTCCAGGTATGCTAGCACAATCAAAATTCCATCTGAAGCAGCAGTGGATCCGTGTCAGAGTCTCCCTCTCCCAACCCCGTGTTCACGGAATGTGGCGGGACCGTCGTCAGAGTTCTCTTGGAAACACTGGGTTACTCTGGCGTGAACAGAGGGGTGAATAGAGAGAACACTGCCCCCAACCCCGAGTCGCGATCGATGAGGTAAATCGATGACGGTGGATTGATTAGCGTCGAACGGACAAAAAATATATATATAAATATATTAAAAAACGATAAATTCGGAAAGCTAACGTTTAAAAACTTTGAATATTTGTGAGAAAAAGAAAATTCTCTTTATAAAAAAAAGGTATTAATATAAAAGAAATCTATATGAACTTTTTCAGTCTCGATAAAAGCCTCAAGACTTTAAATCATTGAATAAGTATTCTTATAATCTTTTACCGAAGAATCTCTCTCTCTCTCTCTCTCTCTCTCTCTCTCTCTCTCTCCATCTCTCTCTCTCTCTCCCCGCACCTGAAGGCTATCAAAGAAAATCCTAGCGTCAAGCATCTCGTTCACATCATTCGAGATTCTACGAGAACAGTTAGACGAGATGTTGTAACCCGCAGTCCGCGCTGAGAATCGGCCTATCAGGAAACTTTTTTTTTTTTTTAAAAAAAAAAAAGGTGATAAAAATGAAATTCTGCGCACTCTAGAGAGAAGCCTGTGGTCGGTAGAATGTATTTTATCGCTCGATTCCAAAGATTGATACTTTGTTAGCTATCGCCCTTTTAGCCGAAACAAATAGCATCTTTCTTTTTTTCCTGCATCGGTGAATTATCTGGTTACAGATAAATTAAATATCGCATATTAATATTCTCGGGTATATAAGGTAAACTAATCTAAATCTGTTTCTTTATTGGCTTTAGAAATATTAATTCGCCTTTAAATGCACTATTTTCTATCATGATTAAAGTATCTATTTTCTCCCCAAACAACATGACTACACAACTCCACGTACATCATGCGTGCATATATACATATATATGTGAAAGAGAGAGAGAGAGAGAGAAAAGAGATGGAGAGAGAGACAGAGATGGAGAGAGAGAGAGAGAATTTTTTTGAAATTACAAAGTTTCCGATAAAATTTCTGATGGAAAAAAAATAACTTGGAAAGGAATAGGTTTCCTGCTGTGGTTAATCTGGCTCGAGGGATAGGGATACGTAGCTGGCGGCTGTAAAAGGGGTCTATTGTTTCAGTTTTGAATTTTGGTCACCGTGTTCTGTAGACATAGATTAGTAGGACTGGTTTCGAAACCGTCCAACAAAATCCCCAATGAATTCGCTAATCTTTTATATTAACTTTTCGTTGTAATGTTGTATTTTCCGATCACCGAGTAAAGCGATTGCGCTCTTTTATCAGTGAAAAAAAAAAATAAAAAGTAAATCGATAAATACAAAAAGTTTTGTCTTTTTTATGGAAAAATATTCAGACCAACTCGTTTATTATGTAGGCGATAGAGCAAACAAACAGAAGAAAAACTATCTGGATTTCTTTTCAAATGGGAGAAGGTTAGGCTGATGAGTGATAATCCCGAGAAAGATTTTAAACTGATCTTTGCAATCGCCTCGGTGTAGTTCGACTGCCGTTGAGCAAAAGCGCCATCTTCAGGCAATATTAGCATAATATCAAATATGGAAAAAATAATGAAGGTCTTGTAGGGGGAGACCATCGGGATTGCTTCTGACAGGAATGAGGGCTATAATCGACGTTATATGCTTTGTTTGATCTTTGTGACGTCGACTATAGCTTGTTTGTACGTTAATTAGGAATTATTCCTTGCTGCAGCAATTCTTCCCTGAAGAAAACTAATTTCAGTTTTCTCTAAATATCATGCAATATCGTGGCATCCATTTAAAAAAAGCATCATTTATAGCTTTCTACAAAGGCCAGCCACAGTTGTCTCGCCCGATCTCCCCATTCTGGGAGAAGTTTGTTTATCTATGTCCCTGACATGAGAACATGGTCGTTATCAGAGAGCGTAGGTAAAATCTCTCGGATTCATGATTCGGTTTAATTGCTAAAACTACTAAGTCCCGAATCATCAAAGGATGTAGGAGATAATTAATATGTTCTCATACCTGTAACTTGGAGATCATTGTCTTCTCCTTGGCGTTCCTTGTTAATGATAGTTCAAATGGCAGTTGCATGACAGCCGGCACAAACAGCCACCCGCCCAGATCCATCTTCATGTTCCAGGACCGAACCTGGCGCAAGCAAAGTCGTTTGCGATTTTCTCAACAGGTGAGTTGTGGAGTCGCTCGTGCGCTTTTGAAAAGTGTCCAAACTTTTAATTTCCTGAAAATTCCGGGAAACCAACCACATTGGTGAATTATTTCGAAGAATGTTCGTGGCGATTCAGTAAACAAGAGCGTTCCTTTGAATATAACGATTAATATTTTAGGCACTTCCGTTCACGCATTACTCACGAATTTACTTTCTGCAGATGCTCTGATAAACGTCATCTTAAAAAAATTCACTGTTGCCCTTCTTACTTCCTTGCTTCATATTTCAAGCGCGGGCCTCAAAGAGGATTGTTAGCTAAGTGCCATTCTTTTCCTGAAAAAAGAAGCACAGATCGCCATTTTTGTAGCTTCCCCGTAGCAGTAGACAACCGAGATAATCAGTTTGTTGTGATCATTTGCCAATAGCGAGACGTCCTTCTTTTCTATAAATTGCATCAACGGCAGCTATCCTGACAATTGTCAGTCTCGTTCATGCTCTCTTAACCTACAAAGAAACACTTTTATATTAGTCCCTTTTAAACCACGTTAGTATTTTAAAGGGTAAGCTCCCGCCAGAAAAGAAATGCTGCACAAAAATGGGAAATTGGTTTCTCGAAGCTCCCGCAACAAGAAACTATAGACCGCCATTCCGTGCTTCGTGATCGAGCAAAAAATAATTTTTATTTACTGTATTTTCTTTTTAATTATACGATTCTTCTTAACAAACAAGCCATTCTTTGTATTTAAATCTAAGAATTGACTTATTTCGCATCTTTAAAGAAAATTATTTTTGACAACTTCCCAAAATTGTCAATAAATAGCTAATAATAATAAAAAAAAACTATCAGTTTATTAAATCGTCGTGGCTTATTGATTTCGGTTTTGTGTTGTGGTGTTAAAATGCCAACGCGATCCTAATCCTGACAATGATATCGTCCCCGTTTGATTGATTGGCACTGTGCCGTCGAGATGCCGTCGTCTTTAGTGAGAGAGCTCATACACTTCTTGGTACGCAAGAGACCATCTTTGCATCAACTCGAATGACTGGTGTAAAGAACAGAGAGGCCATCTTTGCATCAAGTTGAAGGGCAAGAAACGCAATAGACTCGTAATGTTGCATTGGTGACATTAAATATTAAAGACGGTAAATGTCATGGAAACGCCACGTGAAGATGGTCCCCCTTTTCTGCTGTTTATGTCAGTCATTAAGGACGCAGTAAGGAGTGGCTTTTGCCCATTATCCGCTATCAAGCACTTCACACATCACCGGGACGTCTGCCCGAGCCTGGTAGAGTGCCGGGCTGCGTCCCGAGTCAGCTGATCAGCCCGGGTTCGTCCCGTTGTAAGTGTAAACGTGGTGACATGGACGCTGCCCAATCTATTAAAATCATCAACAATTTGCATAATATTTATTTCTTATGGAAAACGTTCCTTTTGATTTGCGTTGCCGCTGTGTCGCACACCGATGTCTGCAGTGGACATAACTCCCGTGAAGAAGAAGAGAATTAGTACGGTAAATCGAGCCGACCCGGGCCCACGACACCACTGCCTCCTCCCCCCCCCCACACAGATATTGGAATCTGCCCGCGGCATAATGAATACTGTACTAACGCGGTGAATAATTGACCGGCTCTGCGACTCCAGGTGTATAAAGAAATTACTTTTGCGGCGATTCTTGATGTCTGCGAGAGTCGCAAACATATAAGGACATAACTCCCGTGAAGAAGAAGAGAATTAGTACGGTAAATCGAGCCGACCGGGCCCACGACACCACTGCCTCCTCCCCCCCCCCACACAGATATTGGAATCTGCCCGCGGCATAATGAATACTGTACTAACGCGGTGAATAATTGACCGGCTCTGCGACTCCAGGTGTATAAAGAAATTACTTTTGCGGCGATTCTTGATGTCTGCGAGAGTCGCAAACATATAATTAGAATGGTTTCAACGGCAAAGATTGGTTTTTCTCCCGTCGGATTTTTGAAGAAAGCAATTTGGCGTTTTGTTTGTCTATTATTTATTTATCTCCATTTTTTTTTGCTGGTCATAGTGAAAATAAATCAAACGATTCTATGCGGCACCGTTACTGGGGATACAGCCATTATTGCGTAACATTTCCGCGTTTCCGTGTCCGTACAGGTGCTGTAAAAGGTCAGATGCTTACCTGATGCCGTCATGTGAAAGTTTTAACTAACCTCCATTAAATCTATTACTCCCAACCCACCACCACCCCCGCCTAGGCTTTCGCACGGGGAGTACTCGTCGTACACAACAGTTTTAAAAGGGTTAACTCTAGGCAAACCACAACCAAGAAGAATAACATCGGCAGTTTATCGGAAGCTGGCAATTAGCCTTAAAAAAGAAACATATTTCTTGTTTGTTTTTAATCGTATATAAATTGGACGTGTTTAAAATGTTTGAATCTCAAAAATTAAAGTGTTTAGACATTAAAATTTCCCACACAAAATGTTAAAAAAACCCCGTCTTTTATTAATTTTCAAAAAAAATAATTCAAATTTATTATTTTCTTTTTAAAGAAAAAACGGAAGTATTGGGTTAAATAAGTAAAATATATATTTAGATTGGTAAAGAAAAAATCTTTTTAAATGAATGAATAGGTATTAGTCTCCCCTCTGTTTCAGTCGATAGCATAAATTAATAAGTTACACAGAACCAACTGAAAGTTTTCATGTATATATATATAATCGAAACCGTATCTTTTCACTTTCTGTGGAGAAATGAGAAAATTCAAAATAATGCGAATTTTGCAATAATTGGCAGAAAAAATATAGTAGGTGGGATAATGGATAATTATGAACTGTTAGCTTCAAATTCTGTAAGAGATATATATATATATATATGACGTCAGCATAGAGAGATATGACGTCAGCACAGAGAGAGATGATGTCACTACAGAGCGGTGACGTCAGTACAGAGATATGACGTCAGCATAGGGAGAAATGATGTCAGCACACACAGAGAAATGACGTCAGTACAGAGATATGGCGTCAGCATAGAGAGAAATGTCAGTACACACAGAGAGATGACGTCACTATAGAGAGGTGACGTCAGTAGAGATATGGCGTCAGCATAGAGAGAAATGTCAGCACACACAGAGAGATGACGTCAGTAAAGAGGTGACGTCACTACAGAGATATGACGTCAGCATGGAGAGAAATGTCAACACACGCAGAGAGATGACGTCACTACAGAGAGTTGACGTCAGTACACGCATAGAGATGGCGTCAGCACAGAAAGAGAGATGATTTAAGCAGAGAGAAAAAGAGGGTTAGGATATAAACATTCACCGACGAGAGCAAATAAATGCACACAATGGATGCCAGATTAATCTTGTGGAGTAATGGATACTCACGTGATATGAAATCACTTTTCCTTCATGGGCTGGCGCTCAGACTTTGTAGTCGCTTTAGATGACTGGCAATCGATATTTAAGTTCCATAACTTGAGTTAAATAAATATGCGCCATGAAATAAAGCGAGACAACAGCACGCAGTTATTATTCAACAATTAGAAGGGAATAAAATCGATCTGGTTCTAATGGAAAAAAAAAAAGATATGAAGGAAAAACAATAATCGCCAGGGAAGCAGAAACACTGGTGCAACCCCGGATCTGATTTTCTTTAAACGAAGTAAACATTTTTTTTAAAAAAAATAAAAGCTAGGGTGGCTGACTTACTCTTTTATCACGTAATCTGGCAGCATTTGCCAAGAACTTGGATGCTACTAGAAAAACAATTTTAAACATTTAGCTGTGCATGACCGCGCTATTTTTGTTGTTGTTGAAGATCTATATCTGTATTCTTATTCTTCTAATATTTAATATAATAAAAATACTAAATATGCAATAACTAAAGTAATGATTGAACTGGTAACACAAAATCCACTCCCGACGCTTGCAAACTTTCCTGACTAATTACACCGGATGACGAAACATTCGTTAATTAGTCAACATGTGATTTCCAAACGATTCCTACCAGAGCTATTACTCACATTTGCCCAGATTGTCATATTAACAAAAAAAAAACAAAACAAAAAAAACGGGGAAAAACGTTCAATTTCGAATTATTTAAAATGACTGTTGGTGAGGGGTGGAGATTCCAGCGCAAAATAATAGTAGGGGGTGAAAAGAGAGAGAGTGAGAGGATGATGTCAGTAGAGAGAGAGAGAGAGAGAGAGGAGAGAGAGAGAGAGAGAGAGAGGAGGAGAGAGAGAGAGGAGAGAGAGAGGAGAGAGGAGAGATGAGAGAGATGAGAGAGAGAGATGAGGTCAGTAGAGAGAGAGAGCTGAGAGGAGAGATGATAGGAGAGAGGAGAGCAGAGGAGAGAGAGGTGGATGGAGAGAGAGAGCGAGAGAGAAGATAGGGCGAGAGAGAGAGAGAGGATGAAGAGAGAGATGAGATGATGGAGAAGGAGAGAGAGAATGATGTCAGTATAGAGACGATGAGGTCAGTAGAGAGAGAGAGAGATGATGAGTATAGAGAGAATGATGTCAGCTATATATAGAGAGAGAGCGAGAGAGAGAGCTGTCAGTATAGAGAGAGAGAGATGAGTCAGTAGAAGAGGATGAGAGTATAGAGAGAGAGAGAGAGAAAGAGATGATGTCAGTTATAGAGAGAGATGAGGTCAGTAGAGAGAGAGAGAGAGAGAGAGAGATCGAGAGATAGAGAGAGAGAGAGAGAGAGGATGATGTCGTATAAGCTGAGAGATGAGGTCAGTAGAGAGAGAGAGAGATGAGTCGAGAGAGATGTCAGTATAGATAGAGAGAGAGAGGACGAGAGAGAGAGAGGATGATGTCAGGTCAGTAGAGAGAGATGATGTCAGTAGAGAGAGAGATGATGTCAGTATAGAGAGAGAGAGAGAGAAAGAGATGATGCAGTATAGAGAGAGATGAGGTCAGAGACGAGAGAGATGATGGTCAGTATAGAGAGAGGAGAGAGAGAAAGGAGATGATGTCAGTATAGAGAGAGAGAGATGGAGATGAGTCAGTATAGGAGAGAGAGAGAGAGAGAGAGAGAGAGATGATGTTTTTTCCAAAGTCTAGATAGAGAGAGAGATGATGTCAGTATAGAGAGAGATGATCTGTCAGTAGAGAGAGAGAGATGATGTCAGATATAGAGATAGATTGAGGGTAGTAGAGCGAGAGATGATTTGTCAGTAGGAGAGTGATGTCAGTATAGATAGAGAGGAGAGAGAGATGATGTCAGTATTAGAGAGAGAGAGGGTCAGGGAGATGAGAGAGAGACGAGAGGAAAGAGAGAGATGGATATGAGAGCGAGGAGAGAGCAGAGGAGAGAGGTGGAGGGAGAGAGGAGAGAGTGAGAGGGAGAGTGGGAGAGAGAGAGAGCTAGAGAGAGAGAGAGAGAGAGAGCGAGAGATGATGCCAGTAGAGGGAGAGAGAGAGAGAGAGGACTATTTTTTCAGACCGAACAAAACGATCTGTAGATCGACGAGCTCGCGCCGGCTGACTCCTGCGAGCTGCAGCTTAGGTCGAGGAACACAGGATGTATGAATCTTAGGATATAAAATTTTTGGCGTTAGTCGGAGAAGAAAAGTTAAAAAAACAAAAAGCGAAAAACAAAAAAACCCGGGTTTTGGGTGGGGGGGGGGGTGTTAGCCCCTTTTTTAAAAATTTTTTTTTTTATAGCCAGCTCTTCAATCCATCTCTTTATTGGCGGGAGAGATAATTTTAGCAGAACCCGATATCTAGCTTATTGATAGGATGTACTCGATCTGCGTCGTTCTCCGGTCACCGATTTAGTCGATAAGGAGAATATAAAAACTTAAAACATTAGCCGGCGGCCATTGCGTGCTTTCTGATTACCGGGCTCCCTGCTTTATGGTCGTTTTCGGTTATTTGATTTTCCCGAGGGAGCCAAACTCTCTTTATTTACTCTCCCAACAATGGCAGAACAGAATGGTGCGGTGACCTCGTGGAAATTACAAATGCGCAACCATGCGTCTGGTATCTTTCAATGTGTCAGAGGATGCGAGATGCAAAGAGAATCTTGTCACGGGGGAAATCGTAGTTTAAAAAGAGAGAGAGAGATCGATATGTTTATATTCCTGCTTCTGCACCGTATTGGGAACAGATTCTGGTATGAAAAGATGCCTGCGAGATTGCAGTAGGAAGTGTGTGTGTGTGGCGGGGGGATTCTGATGGTGTGCTGGAATAATTACGAGAACAATAGCCCATGGAAACAGAGGCGGGGAAGTCTATATGGACCTGACCCGGTGGTGAGACGGGGTTCGACCGGTTTGTACTCTGGTGGAGACTGGCGGGCAGCGGAGTCGCCTCGAGCGCAGCCAGGGTAACCGAGCGGGATACACGAAGAGGGCGCTCGCTCCTGCGTCGTCTCCGATCTGTTCGCCGCGGTGCTCGCAGACAGTGAAAGGTTCTAGAATGTGCTCGGGCTGAGAGGCGTAGTCTTTAACGACTTGGCCGAGCAGTTATTCATTTCAACTAATGGCTCTCAGCAGAACTATTTACTATCACCTGCAAACCAGTAGTTTATTTAGTCGTCTTCGGACACAGCGGTAAATAAAAGCGACGAATGTTCGCGGACCGAAAAGATGAAGCATCTTCACAATTCTTGCCTGTTACTTGCGTATTAAGGGTTCGCCATTCCAGCGCATGTTGGTTTTTTTTTTATTTGGTGTTTATCGAATAGTTTCATTCCTAATGCGGCACCTGAGAAATAATAGATGAATATTAACGTTTTCCGTACCGGAAACAATCTGTTTATGAAGAGAAGTTCCTTGTACAATGCTCTCTCTCTGTACTGAAGTCATTACTCTCTCTCTCTCTCTCTCTACTGACCTCATCTCTCTCTCTCCCCCTCTCTCCATCTCTCTCTCTCTCCCTCTCTACATCTCCATCCCCATCTATCCATCTCTCTCTCTACTGACCTCATCTCACTCTCTGTACTGAAGTCATTACTCTCTCTCTCTCTCTCTCTCTCTCTCCATCTCCATCCCCATCTATCCATCTCTCTCTCGACTGACCTCATCTCACTCGCTGTACTGAAGTAATTACTCTCTCCTCTCTCGGTACTGAAGTCATTACTCTCTCTCTCTCTCTCTACTGACCTCATCTCTCTCTCTCTCCCTCTCTCCATCTCCATCCCCATCTATCCATCTCTCTCTCTCTACTGACCTCATCTCACTCTCTGTACTGAAGTCATTACTCTCTCTCTCTCTCTCTCCCTCTCTCCATCTCCATCCCCATCTATCCATCTCTCTCTCTACTGACCTCATCTCACTCTCTGTACTGAAGTCATTACTCTCTCTCTCTCTCTCTCTCCTCTCTCTCTCTCTCTCTCTCTCTCTCTCTCTCTCTCCCTCTCTCCATCTGCATTCCCCATCTCTCCATCTCTCTCTCTCCCCTCTCTCCATCTCCATCCCCATCTCTCAATCTCTCTCTCTCCCTCTCTCCATCTCCATCCCCATCTCTCAATCTCTCTCTCTCTACTGAACCTAATCTCTCCCTTCTCCATCTCTCATCTCTCTCTCTCTCTCTCTCTCTCTCTCTCTTCTCTCTCTCTCTCTCTCTCGCATTATATATATATATATCGTATATCGGAGTTTCTAAAAGACGTGATTTATGCTAAATTCTTTGTATAAAGAACCATGCACTATAATAACGTTCCTAAAGCTCTCTTTTATCTTCAGGTAAAATTCAAATGACTGAAAATAACATAAATTAATAATTAACCCTAATTATACGGAAACACTGGTTTAAAATGTGAAGAATAATATGCATTATAAACAATTTCTGCTGATTATAGTTTAGAATATTCTTCATAATTTTAAATAGCTGAATAGTTATGTATACATACGAAATGTAGAGGAGACATTAAACAGCCCATTCACTTGGTTAATTGGCTAAATCCTGGAAATTGTCGCCACGGATAAGTCAGACAAAGAAATTAGTGGTGAGCATAGACTGTGATATATAGTTATTTACACAATTGGCAATAACATTATACAGTTTCGGTTTAGACTGAGTAGACGTTTCAATAAGGAATTTACAGGATTAAATACCTTTTCATAATAGTATTTATCGTGACTGTTCAACATTTTCAAATACGATGGCATAGCAGAGCAAGAAAATTGCAATGAAAGTTTTTGTAGTACTATACCTTTGTTGGACTGCCATACATACTTTAAGGGCCCGAGTTGGAATATGCGTCGGGACAAACTCGTTAGAGTTTCTCACTTACCAAGGCCGCGTGGGTTTGAAAATTTCTAATAGTTTTCCCGGTACAAGCGGCAGGGTAACTAACTCCGCCTGGCTGGTCCGCTGGAGTCTCCAACCACACCTGGACACCTTATAGCTCTAAGATGTCCTTACACCTCGAACGTAGGACATGAGTGGGGGGGCAGGTGGGTTAATAAAAATATATATATATTAAAATGTTGTTTTTCCAGAAAAAATAAACTAGTAGCTGTCAGGTTTTTTAAAATCTTTTATCGTATTATAGACGTTCATTTATAAATTGGTAACAGAAATAATAATAATAATAATATAATAATAATAATAATATAATAATAATAATACTAATAATAATAATAATAATAATAAGATGTATATCAACAACAGTTGAAGACCAATAAAGACAGGGGGGAAAATTGCCGGACACTAATTCTTCGGTAGCCAGTTGCTGCCTCGTTCCCAGCTGTTTAGCGATAGCAGAAAAAATCACACAGTTCCTTCCCCTCCGGTCGGGGAAGGTTCGACGGGAACCGCCATTGCCGTCTTCTGTCGGTCGGTCGGTCGGGACGAAGCACCCGTCGCCGCAGCGATGTACGAGAGCGAGAAAATAATGGTTGTTGCGGTTCTACGGATGAGAAGAGAGATGAACAAATAAAGGGAACGACGAGTAGAGACGAGAAAAATGGCCGAGAGAGGAGAGGGGGGAGAGAAGAGAAAAGGGGAAAAGGTAGAATTACCCGCGGACCAGATTCTCTCCCTTTTTGATGTTTTTTTTTTTAAAAAAAAAAAAAACAAAACAGAAACAGATCTGCTCCATTCTCGCTCTCTCCGTCTTCTTCTTCCTCCTCCTCCTCCCCCCCTCCATCCGTCGCTATCTCCTGCGCATCGGTTACCGTTCTCGCTCGCTTTGTTGCTGATGACGATGATGGATAGTTCCCTCTTCCTGTCTCCCGTCTGGCCATTTCCGAAAGTCTTATGGTGAAGGAGAGGCCGCCCCCATCATCAACGCCGTATTCCGGCGGAAATTTATCGACGGATCTCTATTAGATTATCGCCTTCCGTTAAAATCACCGCATGTAAACTAAATAATATCGTACCGTAACTTAATTAGGAAAACAGGGCTCTTAATTCTACTCACAAGTCTTTGGGTTTTTATTGCGTTTGTTGGTTTCTGCCGGTTTATTGAAATGAAATGCATGGGAGGAGGAAAGCAGCAGGCCGGGGAACAAGGGACAAAGGAAGGACGAGCAGGTTAAAAATAAGAATAGAGATCAGTGGTCTCGGAAGTGCTTACAAGGAATGGTTTATGACTTAGACGAACCGTGCTTAACTGTCTGAAAACGGGCGAAATGGAGACAAGGGCGAAAACAAAGCAAACTGTGGGCTGAACGATAAAGGAAAATAATATTTACGAAGTTCAAGCACTGGCGAAGTCTGAATTCGAGCGACGAGTCGACATCCCTAGTTACTGCTGTGTATTATCAAGTAATGAGCCAAAGGATAGAGTTTTCAAACTGTAACTGAGATTAGCAGAACGATAGCACCAAGTTGGACATGAATAATAGCATTAATCTCCTTCACCTCTCTCTCCATCTATCTCTCTCTGAACTGACGTCATCTCTCTCTGTAGTGACATCATCATCTCTCTCTCTCTCTCTTCCTCCCTCCCTCTCTGTCTTCCCCCTCTCTATATCCTCTTCTCTCTCTTCTCTAACAGACATAAATCCCTTATCAATTTATATTAAAGGTTGTGGAGAATAACTCAGAATTTAATTATTTTGTTAAACAAGCACAAACAAATTAAACTAAACTAATACAGGATTAAAATGGTTTATTAATCACTTGAAACATATAAAATTATTAATTGCGAATGGGATTACTTCTCTCTGTATATATAATGAAATTAACCTTAGAATTTCTAGTGTTAACAACGAAATTTATTTACAAGAGATTTTCTAAAGGGTTAATTTTAAGAATAACGCTGGAACCATTTTAAGGAAGAAAACAAAAGCAAACAGATACCCCGGAAAGCTTTAACTATGTCGAGGGAGCGGCTGGCGGAGAGAAGAACCTGTATGTACCCTTACGTATTCCAGCGCCATGTGATACCCTGAGTGTTGTCGCTTGTTACGTAGCCTAAAGAATTGAAATAGCGCTGGTTGTAGGCGAGAATTTAATCAAAATTAACTCAGGCTGGTTAAAAAAAAAAAACCGAATTGTGCTACTAGGTTATCTTTTTCTCCCCCCACTTTGTAGTTGGTTTATTAATAAATTATATCTCAAAATGAATTTTAAAAAAAATTTTAAATTGCAATTTATTCCAAACGAGGCAACAGAGAATTAATTTGGCGTTTTACATCCTTGGTTCTTGTAAGTCAAGGTACTGTGTGTGTGTGTGTGTGTGTGTAGGCACGCATCCATAGCCAAAAGTTTTGCATCATCCTCGAATTGTAATTTTGCTCGATATCGTCGAACTAAACCCCACTTAATTTGCATAATATTGTCACGTTGTGCTCACCTCTTGGTGGCTTTCCACAGACTCAGTCGTCGTGGTTACAGCGTCAGGCTACAGGACTTCACGACGAGCTCCGTCATTGTTATTTCTAGGGCAACTGTGTCCCCCTAAATAAATCCTGCTATTATTTATAGTATTATTAGAGAAGAGGGTGCTCTTTTTTCAGATGCAGTGCTGTTCTATGAAGGTGAAAATGAAAAAGTCTAAAGGTCGGAAATTGAGTTTATGCGTCACACGGATGCCCACTTTTTTATAGAGTGGAGCACGAGGGCCCTCATCGGGGCTTTGTTAGACACGATCAGTTCTCGTAATTACGTTGGAACACGGGTTTATTAGCAGTTTGAACGCTCTTCCGTCAAGAAATATCCGACTACTGCGGATTCCATCTAGAGATATACAAACGGCTCTACTACTGCCACCCTAGTCTGGCTACGGCAACTTCTCGCTCTGGATTTTAGTAAGCTGACAAACTCGGAAGCTGATAGATCGATTCCCCGAGATTGATAGGCCTTTGCTGATTTAATTCGGCGGAGGGAGAGAGAGAGAGTGGGAGAGAGAGAGAGATGACATCAGTACAGAGACATGACGTCATTACCGAGAGGGATGACGTCATTACAGAGAGATGACGTCAGTACAGAGAGAGTGGGAGGGAGGGAAAGAGAGAGATGACGTCAGTACAGAGAGATGACGTTATTACAAGAGAGAGAGATGACATCAGTACAGAGGACATGACGTCATTACCGAGAGGGATGACGTCATTACAGAGAGATGACGTCAGTACAGAGAGAGTGGGAGAGAGGAAAGAGAGAGAGAGAGAGAGAGAGAGAGAGAGAGAGGAGAGAGAGAGAGAGATGGACTGGTGAGGAGTTAACGGGGAACAGCCGTTTGGAAAAAAAAAAAAAACTGAAGAAAGGCCAGATCGTTCGGCTCCAGGTTCGACGGGACTGACTTGAGCTCGCCTGCGGTTCCTTTCTCCCCCTCCCTTCGTCGATAAAGGGCAGATGGCATCTGTCGGGTCTTTACTTAAACCGGAGCATCGACGCCCTGTTGGTCTTTCTACCGTTCAGCAGCCCGACTCTCTGCAACCAGGGTTGCGTGTGGAAGTGGAACTGAAAAGTGTTGTTTTATTATCGGTGCCAGGGGGACGATGATAAGCGAAACCAAACTCCGATCGCGGTTTTGTAGACTATTCCGCCCCCTAAATTCCCTCCCTGTGCCAGGTCGCTTTTAAAAAAAAAAACAAAACAACCCCGACTTGTGCCAGTGCAAAAACACGTGGGCTCGAAGCGATACAGACCTGTTAGAAGGTGGAGCGGTTCGCAGCCCCGATGACTTCAACCCCTGTCGAGTCAGGTCACATGGGACGCAAGTGCACCCTGGGTTGCTAGCGAAGGATTACATTCGTCTTGTATGTAAAGCTCGCGAGTGACTCCACTAGGCCCCACTGCCGACCAAGGCGTTAAGGGCTACTGTCGGTACCAGGTCGTTGAAACTACCAACCCGCGGTCTCTTTCTCCGTTCTTCCAGACCAAGAACTCGGTCACGTGACAATCGTTATTTAACTTACAAAACAAGAGTGGACTAAATACGCAGTGCGAAACAAAAAAAAAAGGGCGGCTAATTTCCACGGATAAGAAGGGTAGAGATTTCGTCTGGGGCCACCGAGGATAAGCATCAGACCTTATAATTCTGCAACTACTTACCACGGATGGTCGGGTTAGTTAGCACAGAATGGCAAATATCGGAACAGAAAGGATTTCTCATCTTTTCGTCCACGTTCTGGTAACGACAAATGACCGTCATACAGGCTGCTTCCCCAGCGAACCGTTGCCGTTTCACAGACAACAAGGGAGGTGTTTAGGACGCGAAAGAAGGTTCATTTCCTCTAAAAGGTAGGTATTTGCCAATTGTAAGATGCCGAAGTCTCCGGGAAGTCTGATTGGAGACTGCACGGACTGCGTGACCGACTGTCGAAGGCTACAGTGTTGTTGGGGGTCGTCCCCAGGTCAGCGCGACACAGTTTCCGGAGACCTTCTAGCTCGGCGAGAAGACTCGTGGAAAGTCGTTACTTTACTTTCGTTGAGGGATGCTTACCTGACCCGATTCACGTGGACAGCCCGAGAGAGACTCGAGTCAAAACCCGGTGATTGCTGGTACAGAACTGGACACCATCGCCCAGCGATTTAATGTCGGGCGCAACATTTTCTCCAGACCAGAACGCGAAACCTTCGGGATTTTACACGACGGGTGACGACATCCTTACTGACGCCCTGTCACCCGCACCATCCGTCTGGCAACGAACTGAAGAGAGAGAGAGAGAGATGATGATGACGTCATTACAGAGAGAGAGAATGATGATGATGATGATGATGATGTCATTACAGAGAGAGAGAGAGAGAGAGAGAGAGAGAGAGAGAGAGGCCGCGGAAAACATTACCACCGGTGCTGTTCTTTTGGTTGCAGGGTGGAGGAATATCAGCAGAACGGGCGTCAGTCATCGACGTCTCGCGAAGGACCAGGCGGGGTGGTTGATGGTTGTCGGCCCGTGGCCACTTTCTATTTCGCTAAAAAAAAAAAAAAAAGCCAAAACAAAGATCGGCTTGAAAGGCAGAGATGAGCTTCGAGCGGAGTAAATCCGGGCCTCGAGAACGGCGAGGTGTCGTCTTTCCTGATGAGTCCGGCATTAACGCGAGTTTTACAGATGAGCGCATCGGAATTTACCGCTGACTACATCCAAGGTTCCTCGAGATAGCCAGAACCCATTCGGCCGTGACACCGCGGGCTGCCATTGATTCTAAACCCCGACCTTAGTTTGCGTTGGTAAACTCTCCCTGTTGCACCGACCTGTGACAGTAACCGTGAAAAATACCCATGGGAAACCAAGAAGGCCTGATTTGCCAGGAAGACAGTCCCACGTAACCAGAGTGACCACATTTTCCTAAAATAAACCCAGCACCCAGGTGCTGCATTGGCCGTCTAGATCTCCTGGTTCGAATCCCACCAAACACCTATAGAGCAACAACAGCAGCGACAGCAACTACAGTCACCCGTGGAAGTTTCCCAGTTGACAAACGTTGCGACATCAACTGACAGCTTCTCCCCCCCAAGCAGTTCAGCTGATAGTCCGTGCCAGACCTTGCCTTGTCGCTATCGTTAAACACCCCCCCTAGTCTCTCTCTGGACAGCTGTGACCTCAACACCTGTAAAGGAACGTCACTTCCCGTTTCCCAGTTTCCCAGTAGTCTGTAATTTTTTTTTGTTGTTGGATGATGCACGGGATAGTGAGAAATAGCGATACTCATCAGCCCGATTTCTGTTCCTAGATAGATACTATACGACACAGCAAGACTTCGCCCACATTCTGCATTCTGATTTCCGCGAAGTAAACTGTATTTCTTCGCGATGAACGCAGTGCATTCATACCGGTTCCGTCTTTCTGTCGTTGCAGGGCTTTCCTACAAAATGTACCAACACAGCCACGAGAATTCACTTAATCCTGAAAAGAGAAAACAGCGCCGGATACGGACGACGTTCACAAGTGCCCAGCTGAAAGAGCTGGAGAAAGCTTTCACGGAAACGCACTACCCGGACATTTACACCCGTGAGGAAATAGCGATGAAGATTGACCTGACAGAGGCCAGGGTGCAGGTGAGATGGGAGTTAAATGGGACTTCTGCAGAATCCCGGAAACAAAACAACAGACTCTACTTTCCCTTTAAATAGTTCCGCTATGCAATTTATCGCGCCGGCGATTGTGCTACTATTTGCGTAATTCTGTCAAAATCGATAATAAGTTGATACAAATTTTAAAACTGACAAAACCGCCATTTAACTTGATAACTTAGTTTCTTCCGCCAGACTAATCAGGGTTAGGGTTATATTTAAAAAAATTACGGGAGATGGTTCACTGACTTGATCGGCGTTTGCGCCGAAGTGTGACGTTTTATGATGTAGGTGACCTATTAGCTGATCAGGGTATTGATGAATATTTAAAGAAATATCATTCTCTACTTGGGGCAATATCATCTTTCAAAAGATGGAGGCGATCCCTGTAGCTAGTGTGATTTACGTGGTCAGAAACGAGGCTGCATCCGTCACCCGGCAGCTGACGACTTCGAACCCGCGTCTTCCTCGATGCTGTCCTATACACACGGGCCGCGCTAACATTACCCACCGCGCTGTTGTTTTTAATCACCAGGTATGGTTCCAAAACAGGCGGGCAAAATTTAGGAAGATGGAGAGAGCTAAACAGCAGCAACAACAGCCTCAGCAGCAGTCTCAACAGAATCCACAACAGCAGCAGCAGCAGCCTCAGCAGCAGTCTCAACAGAATCCACAGCAGCAGCAGCAGCAGCAGACCCAACAGCAACAGAACAACGGCGGAGTGAAACAGGATGTGAACTCCCCTAGTGGCAGCTCTAATCATAATAACAACAATAAGGAAAAACAGAAAGTCCATGACGAGAATTCCGGTAAGAGAGCCTCTCTTTGGCCACGCTAGAGAACTCGCCACATCTAGCTTACGAAGGCATGTTCGTGGTTCAGAAAGTTAGCTTTTGGGATCGACTTTATTCGTAAGGTTGTTTTACATTGTATTATTTACTTGTTTTAACCCTAGTGCGGTAACTCGTAGCCCCTCTCGCAGAAGGGTAGGGGGGCTGTGCATAGAACCGGTTAAAAAAACCTCCCGAACAACAACGGCGCCTACGCGGGCAGCTATACGCGCGCCAAACTTATAAACTACTAGAACCGCTGAGAAAAGAACCCAGTCCCACAGTCATTATTCAAAGGTTGTTATCTTTTCCAAAGTAACGTGAAAAAAGATATTCCTGGAGAACCTTGATCGCTCGGATATCTTTATTGGAGAAACCGGTTCACCGGAGAATCAACAGCGCAGGAATACTACGAAACAGTGGAGCTCGTCCAGCCGCGCCCTCATCGCGATATAGTCCTAGTGGATTTTTACACTCAGTTTGACGTACCTTCCTCCCAAACTTTCTCCTCGCTCTCTTTCGCTAGCCTACCTCCCGCCGAGTGGAATTTCTTTGGGTTTCCCCCATTTCTTCCCACACCTTAAGAGAGAGAGAGAGAGAGAGAGAAGAGTTCTGTTAGGAACCTTCGCTCTGGGTCTCCCCCTCCTCTATCTAACGAATGCTCCCTTATCTTGTAACCTGGGTAGGGAGAGACCCGTAACCGGAGAGGGAGGACCAGCTGATTTCGTGTAGCCGCCGACTATTAAGAGATGTAATGCCAGGGGGGGGGGGCGTCTGAAGAGATTTTTACGTCCACCTATTCTGCGTTCGTGACAACCGATTTCGTTCTTTGGGGTCATGTGACAGAGAGAGACCAAAAAACAACAACAACAACAAAAGAACGGAAAAGTGCTTTGGTCACATGTTTATTTTTTAATGTTTTTTTATTTGATGTACGTTCTCCTCCGTCCCCTCAGGAGTCAGTGGTTACCGAAGACAGGCTGTCTTGTAGGAAAAATAATTCACTGTTTATTCGCCATTCGAAAAAGAAAAAGAAAAAGAAAAGAGACCGGGATTTGTCTTGAATATTTAGTGTCGCATTATCGGCGATGCTCTTAAATAAATCTGGGTAAAAAAAACAACAACAACAAACAATAAATGAATAAATAAATTTAAAGAAAAACAACAAAAACAAAACAACCGCCCTGGGCTCGCAAAGCGGAGAGGAGCGATTGACTCCGTCTAACACCGATTTTAATTAATTGTCTGCTGACATCATCACTGGCATATGTGCTCGGGGTTCGCCAATCTGTACACGGCTCCTCTCTCAGACCTTACCAGATGTTGCTTATTTCTTGTAATCACTTTATAGGCGTCTTGGCGCCACTTGGCCTCTTTTGTTTCCCCATATTGAATGGCCGGAACCAAATTAGACTGGTTATCTTTGGACCGCTAGCACCGATCATCAGTCATGAAAGAGAAAGAGAGAGAGAGAGAGATGGGGAGATGGAGTGACTTAATCAGTCTTTAACTCGCCTAACCTCGACTACCTTGTTTTTTAATAATAATAATAATGATGATGATAGTAATAGTAATAATAAATTCTAATTAAAAATATAGTAAAATGAAATAAAAGCAATTCTGGGACGGGATAAGGTAGCGTGTAGTCATTATATATTATTACTATAACTAGACGCTGTTTTTTTTTTGTTGCTTTGTTAAAAACATTTGTCTGCACACCTGTGATGCAATCACAACAGTTCGAATTTACCGGTAATCTATTTGTAGAAGGTACCTGTGAAGTTCGCTGTTCGCAGCAAACCCGAATATTAAGCACACTTGAAGTTCCACAGAGCTTTGTGTTACAGCCTGCCGCCGCTCCGCGGGTTTGTCTCCCACGGCAGGCGCTCTCCTGGTTGCATCTTACGCCTCTGCGGTAACTCGCACTGGCATCAGGGGCTTTCTGTCTCTCCGCCGCCCTCATGGAAACGCGGACAGTACCCGCTGGCGAGAGAGACCGTCCACTTCACGATCAAAGTTAACTTCTACAGATCCAGTTCCTTGCGTTATTCGTTTTTTTTTGTTGATGACTAGAAAACCTACATAAGTCAGTAAAACACGAAATTAATAATATACACGTGAACAGAACGAGCATTTTTGACATTTTAAACCCCTAAAAAGCAAACTTTTTGAAAAATCTGAAATTTTACTGAGTTTTACCAGGTTTTACTGGTAACTGCCGGTGACTTTGCCGAGCTTTATTTTTTACCGATGTAACACTGCTTGTAACTTTCCTAGTTTGCGAAAACTGGAGCAGGTGATTACGGTCTGTAAGTTGGTTAACAGTCTGTTCTTGAAATCCGACAGTAACCGTAATTCAGGCTTTAAAACAGCACGCGGTGTATTCTTCATTCTTTTACAAACCTAAACCGATATATTAATCGAACTGCTTTTGTGCTAGGAATAAAAAAAATAGGGGGAGATCCCATTTCTGAAGTGATGAGGCCACAGAAGTTGTGAAAATATTCTATACTACCCCCCCCTTATATGATGTATTGATCAAATGTGTCTAGTGCGCGGTTCATTCCTCAGTTTTTGTATATTTGTTTACGCTGTGTCCCTGTTATCCTTCACAGGCAATGTTCAGGGCCGAGATGTGCCATCCAAATGGAACGGTCCGAGTCCTGTGGGAACAGGGAAGATCCCCGTGTCCCTGCCGACAGCCCCGCCCCTGCCGGGACCCTACTCCACCGTGCTCACCAACTCAGGAACAGACTTCTGCCCCACGGGCACACTCGACAAAGCCAGCGCGTTAGCTGGTGGCATATTCTGAAGAAAGAAAGAAAAAAGCGAAAAAAAAAAAAAGATGAGAAGAAAAGAATCGAAAGAAGAGAAGAAAAAAACAACAAAAAAACCGACGGTAATCGCAACGATGGAGAGAGGAGAGTGAAGTGAGGCAGAAATCAGTAGGCGGCTTGTATCGGAGTTCCATTTTAAAACAAGGACTGCCGCTCTATACCGTGCTTGGATGTCAAATCTCGTTTATCACGAGAAGAGAGGTTCTGGTCGAGAAATGGTGGCGCACAGATTTTGTAGAAATTAAAGGAAAAGAAACCTCCCCCCTTTAAAAAAAATTTTTCATTTTATTCATTTACTTTACTGGCATTTACGTTTCTGTTAGATTATTTAAAGCAGCACACCCGTCACGTTTTCCAGATGTTGGTACATTCTGAAGTACGGCAGACATACGACTAAAACCAAGCACATTGTGGATTATCTCCCTTTACCTTTTCCGGTATCTAAGAACTGGCGCTCTGACATCGTTCCGGCTGCTTGACATTCAAACGTCCACCTCAGACAATAGCTTCGACTTTCAAGGCCAGTAACCTAGAAAGAAGTTTGACCAATTTTTTAAATTCTATTTTTTTTTTTTTTTGCAACGGTTTGTAATAAGAATATAGCACTTGAGACGATGTTGACAAGAATATTTGATTAATTGAGAAAAAACCAACAAAAGCCTAAAAAAAATAAATAAAACATAGTATTAATTAGTACGGAATATTTACAGTTGTGGAAGTGTGAGATAATCTTTTCCTTGATAACCTTGGAAAAACAGAGAGAACATCGAAGAAATGTTAGCTTTAGGAGATTTAAAAAAAAAAGAAGAAGAACAGCCACAAAAAAAGAAAGAAAGTAGTGGCTGGGTTTATGGAAACATCAGTAAACAAATTAGATCGGCAGATCAAGAGTGTTTTAATATTATGCGGTAAACTGCCAGAAGTAGATCGTAAAAAGTCTGAAGCAAACAATGCAAAGTACAATGGACACGGCCACGAACGGGCACAAACAGGACACGACTCAGACAAAAAAAAAAAAGCTTATATTTAACTCGTTCTGTTGTTTAAAAATACAAATATACAATTTAAAATTTTTTAAAAGTTTTTTTTTCTCTTTATTAAAATGCTGCAACTCTCCATCAATATGTTTTCTTATGATTCGTGATGTTAACTCTATGGGGCTGTGCATAGATAGGACAAGCGGTGGAAATAAGCTCTAAAGATGTTGCTCGTGCGTCTCGGAGGCTCCATCTCTACGCGTCTAAAGAACTAAGTACAGAACATTTCTCAATTGGACATTTGTTCTGTGAGCATTCGCATAACCTGTGCCTCCCTTGTGACAGTAAGTAATCCTGGACATGACGAAACAAACAAAACTGCGACATTCTCGAGTTGATACGGTTCTGCACGGTACGAGACGAACAGCTTCTGACGTGTGCACGATGTTGATGGTGTATAGGGACTCAGAGCTTGCTAAGTCCTACGCTGCGGTTATTAAATAAAAAGTAAAAAATCTTTCACGAGATCGGGAATTAAAGTGGAGAAGACATGCAAAATTACTCAAATAAGAACTGGTGATGTCATAATCCTTTTTATACAGAAGATGCTAAATTACAAAACATTATTTTCAGAAAAGAACCTAGAGGTTATTATAAAAAAAAACAACTAAAAAATGTATTTGAGCAGCCAAGATGAGTAATAGAATCAATCAAACTGTCAAATACTGTAAAACTAAATTAGTTTCTTCACATACGAGTCTTTGGTTATTCATGTATAGAATATACTATAAAGGCTGATTACCAATAGGAATATTCTAACAGTCTGGATTTTAGGGAGGGAAGGAAATCTCATAGAGATTGGGTAGACAGTAAAAAGGCATTCACTTGCCAGCATTTACTTTGTACATAATTATAAACTGGCTAAAATATCAACACAAACTGGTAGCAGAAAAAGAAAAAAAAAAGGTATTAAGAATCGAGATTTACAGAATAAATTATTGGTGGTATCTCTCACTACTCTTCAATCAAACAAGGGATTGGAGTATTGCATGAGCTTCTCGTCTCTCCGTGATGATGTAACTAAACGAAAGAAAAATATGGCTCTTGGGAATCGATCAACAAGTTTTTTCCTCGAGTTATGACTCGTGAAGTTAGTACTGAGAACCTATTCCAGTTTACACGGGTCGCACGTTTGTGAAATTGGTGTTTTCTGAGAAAGGCTCCAGCTGAATCCAGGGCGAACTTCTTTACAGTAACGGCTCTTGTCCCAATCAAGCCTCACACACACACACAATGTTCAGGCTTCAGAACGTTCATCTGTAGTTTAGACATTTATAAAATAAAGAGAATGAAAAAAAAATAATAAAAGTTTGAGACGATAGAGAAAAACTTACCATTAATGGCTAGACATAAGAATGGAAGTGGCTCCCCTTTGTTTCAAAGGATGGGAGACCACCGGGGATAACTGTCGCAGAAGTAAGTTGTTAAAGCATCGTCACTATGATGTTAAAATGAAGCTATAATCGGTGTCACTATGACGTATGAGGCTATAATCGGTGTCACTATGACGTTAAAATGAGGCTATAATCGGTATCACTATGACGTATGAGGCTATAATCGGCGTCACTATGACGTTGAAATGAAGCTATAATTGGTGTCCCTATGACGTTGAAATGAAGCTATAATCGGTGTCACTATGACGTATGAGGCTATAATCGGCGTCACTATGATGTTAAAATGAAGCTATAATCGGTGTCATTATGACGTACGAGGCTATAATCGGTGTCACTATGACGTTAAAATGAAGCTATAATTGGTGTCCCTATGGCGTTAAAATGAGGCTATAATCGGTATCACTATGACGTATGAGGTTATAATCAGCGTCACTATGACGTTGAAATGAAGCTATAATCGGTGTCACTATGACGTACGAGGCTATAATCGGTGTCACTATGACGTTAAAATGAAGCTATAATCGGTGTCACTATGGCGTTAAAATGAAGCTATAATTGGGGTCACTATGACGTATGAGGCTATAATCGGTGTCACTATGACGTTAAAATGAGGCTATAATCGGTGTCACTATGACGTTAAAATGAGGCTATAATCGGTGTCACATGCTTTAACCATGCGATCGACGGTTCAAGTATATGACATCGATGAAAACCTCATTAGTACTTTTAATTAAGAATTGTTGGTGCTGTAACAACTCATCTCAGTAGCAAACTAGTCCCCAACAAAGGGTAGTCGCCCAAATTTACCTAATTTTAAATAATATTCTTAGTGTAATTCTGTTTTCAAAAAGTGTTGTTTGGATGCTATGAAATCGTGCAATCGGCTGCTGCACAAATTGGTTCAGTGTTAACGCCGAGATTAATTTCCCTATATTTGTCTTAATGATGAAGAAAGAAGGAAAGGGTAGCGGTTTTAACTCGGTTCGGTTACTTCCTCGTCGACTGAAATCACTGGGCCAACCGCTGTCGTTAGACCTGTACATCAGACGGAATAGCTGGCGTCGCGAAACGCGCCACCTATAATCGGCATTATGCATTATCGGCCCTGATCAAAATGATTTTGGAACTGTCCTACTCGGCGGACCAGGGATGCTTCTCGCGCATTTTTACTTTCCACCCCGATCTCCATCGCCCTGAGGCCTTGAAGCTCTCGCCTCTCTTAAGTAGCTGGAAGTTGTAAACTGAACATTACCCAGGCTCGCTATAGAAAACATACTGGTACCATTCATATGCATTTACTAGACTAAAAGCAAATAAACACTGGCATACACCCTACACAAAGCAGACTAACAGTTGCAATGACAGTGGGTTTCACAGAACGGCAGGCGAGTCAATTTCAGCTGGCCAGGACATCTTCGATGGGCAGACATCCATCACAGAAGCAGGGAACCTTGAGCGTCTTTCTTTCTGACGTCACCGGCTGAGTATTCATAGTACATTGTTTCGCAATAGTCATCAACGAAAAAAATATAAACAAAGCAAAAGAAACAAACGTGGGATTTGGTTTTCATACAAGATGCTCGCATGCGGAACTTCATTTTTATTATGTTCCTTCTATAGGGCTCTCTAAATCCTGTTTGGTTGCGCCACCGATGTCTGTTGTGCGCCTCTGCAGACTCATCGAGAGTTTCACCTGCAATCCTGCCTCCTCTACCTGTTTGTCCCACTGTGTCTGCGGGTTGGCTCTCTTGAAGACAGGAATCTTACCAGTGTTACTGCTCTGGAGGGACTAAGAGACTGACCTTCTTCATCGATAGGTTAGCCAATGAAAAGGTTCGCTACACCTTTCTCCACGATCGCCGGGCGATAGTTAACCGGATTATTGCCAGCAGACCGGAATATTACTGGATTCTACTGTTTGTTCGCTACTATTAACACTCTACAGTAGCAAGCATCCATTAAAGACTCTTTTCGGAAAACCTTTTTTCCGAAACCTGACCAGACGGGCTGGGCTGACTGTCCGAGAACGAAATCTAAGCTTCCTTTAAATGTCGCATTTCTTTTTGAGCAGAAGTAATAAATAATACGATTTTCAGAGACACTGTAATTTAACCATCAATAAATAATGTAAAATTAGCAAATTAGAATTACAAAATTAAGTACGCAAACTCACGAATTCTTTCGTGTATTTGCTATTTAATTTGTAAAACTTCGTGATTTTTAACCACAGGATTTAGAGAGAAGAACATTTCACTTGAATTTTTATCACTTTTTTCTTTCTCGCACAAGCTAGACAATTCTAGTAGAATAAGCGTAGTGCTGCGATTTCCCGCCAGGCAGCGTTGCCATTCTTGCGCCAACATCGACTCAGGGGGGAAAAGTTCCTACTAAAAGTTTTCTCTTTGGACATTTGCCCATTGTCGTTCGGGTCGGAATTTCAGAGAGTGTATATGGTACGCAAGAAACGAGAAGTCCTTATTAATTGTAGAATATTCTAGGCTTGAATAGTAAATTAAAATAAAAGATAAAATCACAAATACTTTATTTATTACACTAAACGCTTATTCTTAAAGATAAATTCTCTAACTTCCTTTACAGATCAAAGTCGCATCCCCTAATTTTCGCCTAGAACCTTCCTGACGATGATACAGTCAAAATCATTAAATAAACCAATTTACCGATCTTTGTGTTGTTGTTGTTTTTTTTAATGACTCGTTTTCCCTATCGTAGAAAATGTGTGTCCACTTTACGTTTCTAGAGCATCTATTTCTAATGACGGGACTGCATCTGGAAACACCTGAAGAAAGAAGAGCTATGTGCCGGGCTAAGCAATCCGGCCGTCACAGCTGAGGTTGCTCCGGCTTCATCTCTTCCCACATCTGGTGCATGGTGATGGCCCACCTCCCGCCCCTGAAGCCACACTTCCTTACACAACGACCGACCATCAGGTAGTGGCTTCCTCGCGGACGTTCACCTGAGTACTGCACGGGTAATTTAAACAGAAAAATTATGCTAAACATTTTCTTTATTATTAACGTCCTAAAGGAAGCAGTGCAAAGGGAAACAACTCGTGGAAACTCAGCGCTATGAAATAAAACAAATTAAAAAAATAGATTATTATTATTATTATTATTATTACTACTATTAAAATAGTAATAATAGTGAAGTAGAATTATTATTTTGCTTAGGATTTTAAAATTAATACATTTAAAATAAAAGTACACTCTGAATTATAACTATCTAAATATTATTAAGAAATGAACACGATGACGAAATGCACATTAAGTATAAGTAGTAGCTAGCTGACTTTCACGGGACATGTGCGGACTTCCGGTGGAAAGAAACGTTTTTTTCCAGATGTCAGACAGCATACCTGAGTATGCTACCAGGTGAACAGATAGATATTTACCGAGATTTCAGGTGCCTAATACTTCTCCTGTGCGGAAATCTTCTTGTGACAGTAAGTTGTTTTGTCTTTCGTTTCGGTAATCATGATAACGTTTCGAAATTTTAAGATGTCCATCAGAATCCAAGTCTTTTTCAGATGCACAAATCAAAGAAACAAATCGACTGCATGTTCGTGTAAACGCCAGGGTGATTATCGGAATAACGGTATACGTTTGAAAAAAAGGAAAACGAAATGAGGGTTATGCTTCATGAACTTATCAATTTCTTAAGAGTTTAAATAAAATAAGTGAGGTAAGTATATAGTAATAAAGATGCATAATATAAAAAAAAACATTTGTAATAATAAAAATAACAATAAATCACTTCAGATTCAATAATCAGGTTAAATAAAGAGATTTTAATTATTTGCATACTTAGGATTAGTAGATGTTGGCAATGATTGCAGAGATTTGAATTAAAAAAAAAATCGAATATTAAATAGCTTTGAAAACAATTAATTTAAATTAATTATGTGACAAATTCGATCGCATTTTACGTAATATAGGGCGGCGCGGTGGCGGCAGTTATCCTACTAGACTGATGAGATTGATGTTTGAATCCCAGTAGGGGTCTGCTAGGTTTGGAGTACCCTGCCCATCCACTCTTGCTGTGGCTTCTTCTTTTTTGCTCTCCCGTTTCCTCCTACATCCGAAAATAAAGATTTATAGTAGATACTTTCACCCGTGCTGGGAAGTGGTCTGAAGCATACGTCGTCTCTAGTATCGTAACCAAGGTGAGAGACCAGCAGCCCTCCTCCTTTACCGGAGGAGCGCGCGACCAATCGATAACGACGGATAAATTGCAGGGTGCTTAGCGGAATGGTTGACCTGGTTTTTTTCTTCTTTCCTTTCAGAAAACCATCTAAATATTCACCGGAAACAAACCGTTTTCGCATTGGCTCAATCTACATTTTAGCTCCGCTGAACTGTGCGCTTCCTCCGTCTCCGGAGGCGTCCCCGATCTTTGAAGTCTCCCTCAAGATTTCCATCAGCCGTATGCCTTTGATCAGTCTGTCGATATTTCTGAAATCCATGTTTTTTTTTTTGTTGTTGTTGGAGAAACATCGCACGTCTGGTACAACCGAAGCGTAATGGCGCGAGAAACGAGCTTTCTAAACCGTTGGTGTGCGCCATCCGTACTGGGAACCGACCATCGCTGAGTAGCGAAGCGTCAAAGAGAAATACGAGTGTTCGAAGTGGAGTTCCCCGAATACCCACGTGGACCAATTAGAGGTTTTGCAACTGATCGCTATTGTTTTTTCTTCTTTTGACAAGGATAAATAGAAACTTTTCCTGAAAATCCTGCTGAGAATAAATGGTTGAATAACTTCGTATATTGAAAATAAGAGATCTACAGTAGCAGTTAAATATCTAACAGCAAGATTTAAAATTATATATACTACGTTTATTCCGAAAATTATCTATTCTAACAAATAACAGTGTAAAGATAATTACAAAGCTTCTTATAGCGATTCTAATTTTCTAAAAATATGTGCATCGATGTTGAATGACGTCATACTTAATAAGGTGACATTTAAAAAATAAAAAAAAAAGTTTCTGCCCAAAATGTTACTTTAAATGGTTCTTCCGGTCATGAAAACAGTGTTCAGTTTTGTTTAGAAGTCACGGACGATGTCCATCTCCAAGGTGTCCGATAAACGCCATCACAACTTGAGAGCGAGAGCGACTTAATGAGCGGATTGGTCGCGCACTGGCTGCTTAATCAGTCATCTGTTTGTGCAGCTTTGGCAAAGAGTTGTCTTTCTTGCATGACGTCACAAATACGGCTCCTGTGATGTCACTCGTTGCATTTGCCAGTCAAACAAACAACAACAACAACAACAAAAACGTTTAATGTCGATGCGTGCAAAACAACAGCAGCAACTCTTCATCGCAATAAATCGCACCGACAGTTCTTTGAAAAAATATATGGCCCCACTCGGAAATAATGAATCCGGTTTTGTCAAGATGCTGCCCAGTTGAGTATCTGGTCCAGCAAGTTGTTGTCGGCAATATGTCATGGAGAAATCCGAGACGGCTACATTGGGTTCTAACCAGAAGAGGACGGATCAAATCCAACTAATTCCGGAGTGAGAAGATGAATCATTCGGAGCTTGCAGATGATGGAACGCTGCCCGCGAGATGAAGCATCCCGGTCTCTGGCGACTGCTCTTACTTTACTATCGAACAAAAGCACGCTCGTATTTTGTTTCCAACGAATTTTTCATCTCCAGCAGTCGGTGGGAGGGGGAAGAGAGTTTGCGAGTTTAACCAAAAAAAAAAAAAAAGAAAAATCAAACAAACAAACGAGCGATTTCCCCGCAGACTTCGACAGCAATTTTTGTAAAAAATATGTGGATTTAATATCAGTTTCAGGATATGATTCGATTCAAATATCACGTAACGGGCGAGCGGCAGCAACGAGACTCTGTTGCGGAGTCAGGCACCGCTTAAGGTTTAAGATCTATAAAAAATTATTTATTCTTTGTCAGTCTGACATGCGCACCCGCCTGACATTCACATAATGTTTTCAATCTCATGTTCTCCGAGACACTGAAAGAAGTAAAATTAAATGAAATTTAAGGGAGAGAGAGAGAGAGAGAGAGAGAGAGAGAGAGAGAGAGAGAGAGAGAAGAGAGAGAGAGAGAGAGAGAGGACGTCGGTACAGCGAGAGAGAGAGAGAAAGAGAGAGGAGAGATGACGTCGGTACAGAGAGAGAGAGAGAGAGAGATGATGTCGGTACAGCGAGAGAGAGAGAGAGAGAGAGAGAGAGAGAGAGAGAGAGAGAGATAGAGACGAGAGAGAGATGATGTCGGTACACTCGATAGAGAGAGAAAGAGAGAGAGAGAGAATGACGTCGACAGAGAGAGGATAGAGAGAGATGTCGGTACAGCGAGAAGAGAGAGAGAAGAGAGAGAGAGAGAGAGAGAGAGAGAGAGAGAGAGATGATGTCGGTACAGAAGAGAGAGAGAGAGAGAGAGAGAGAGAGAGATGATGTCGTACGCGAGAGAGAGAGAGAGAGAGAGAGAGAGATGACGTCGGTGCAGAAGTCAAACGTCCTGAGCTTACTGTGAGAGAACCATTACAGATATATAGCGCTGTAGCTAAAAGACCTTACCTATGCTGACCGACAGACCGCTACAAAACCATCCCCGCCATAACAAAAAAAAAAGAAAAAAAAAAGATAAATGCCATCCCAAAAAATTAACATCTAGATCAGCGGATGTATCAGTAGATTAAACAACTTAGCAAAGCAGGTTCGAAGCCAGTCGTGCCGATAACAGCGATTCTGAAGACCAAATGTACAGGTTTCCTCGAAGAGAATGATCGGGATAGGTTTATCAAGTAAATTTCAATTATTAATGAAATGACAGTAATATGAATAAACCCTAACCCTCTCCAAATTCTTGTATGTTTATAAATAACATCTTCTTTTCTTCTCTTTAAGAGTCGCTTAAAAGGCAAACAATGAACAGAACTCTTTGCCACTTTCTGATTTACGGCCGGCAGCGAATCCATACCGGTACCACTGTTGTAATGCCAAAAGATTTCCTGGGTTTGGACACAGTCTGGGGCGTCAGGCCAGTTCTTCCTTTTTACCGTGTAGCGTTACATTGCTGTTTTAAGATTTCATTCTAAAATTATTAACTGAATCCTTCAGTTCTAAGCAGATCTAAACGCTGCATAATAAAATGTGGGAAAAGGGACATCGGGAAGAGATTTTATATCAAAATTTGTCTTATTCTAAACCTTCAACGGTATATTCAGTCAGCACAGCGTTTAGACGAGAGAATGGCAGCCAGCGGCTTGGAGAATCTGTAGATCCGGTAGCCAGAACGCACCGAGACCGAGGGTAACTTTGTCCGTGACAACGCGAGAAATGGCTCATAAGAGAAGAAGTTTACCGGCATGGGCTCGGGGACTTCACTGACCGACTTCAGCGACATCTGCTGGCAGTTTTTTTTTTTAAAAAACTTTGGAGGCGAACCAAGACGTAAAGGCGAACATGTGACACTATCAAACGAGGTGACGCCAGTCTTAGGCCTCGTCTCGGGAAGACTGTCATCACATGACAGGCCCTCGATGAATGCCCACGATGTTGCCCACGTCGGTATTTCCCACCTTACAGGTATTTCGCTGTGTGGAAGACCGGTACTTGAACAGCTTCTTCGGTTTATTAACGGGGTTAAAACAACAAGCTATTGGTTGAATTTGACAAAATATTTTGCTGGTTTGACCCGGAACTGACCGACACACGAACGGGGAGTGATGGCGAGGAAGACTTCCCGGGCCGGACCTCCAACGGCCTAATGCAACGGGTCCTCGGTCCCAACCGATTCGTCCGTCGTAAATACCAGGCAGAGCCGGTTTGTCTTCAGAAAGTCACGGCAACGAAAGCAAATGAGATTTCCGCCATCGACGACAGCCGAACAAAGGCAGCTGTTCAGGAATAAGGTGTAAGTAGATTAGTTAATCGAGTTCTAAGATGGATCGTAGAGATCAGAGACTTCGGCTGAGCTGATCAAGCCGTCCAATCGGTTTACGACTTTCTAACTGGATGCACTGATTTGGAAAAAAAAAAAACAAACTGGAAATTTCTAGAATTTTCTCTATCGCGTCGTCTACATCAGTGAGTATCTCCAGTTACTGCGAATAGTCCGATCTCTCGTGGAGACCGAGACACCAGGGGCCCTTTAACAATGGAGTCAGCCGTAGAGACGCACTCTGTGGGGTTCGTTAATGGCTCTAGAGAATGGTTTACTGTTTTTTTATAACAGACTTAGGGTTAACCGTATCGCCAGCGACAGTCAGCACTTACTATTAGACCGTGAACTCACCCGTGCCTTCACACCGTCTTTTTGGTGACACAGACGGGGGCAGAACCCCTTGAGCGGGCAAACAATGAGAAACGGCCCTCAGGTATTAAGCAGGCCTGGTGAATAGGTACCTTTTCTTTCCCAGTTAATATAGCATTACTTCCCGAAAAGGACTCCCCTTTATATGACTTACAAAGCATTTTGTAGAAACACGTATTTCTTGAAGCCTTTTTTTTTGTTTTTGTCTTGATTAACGTGCAACTGGCAGATTTTGTGATCGTTCCTTGTGTTGCTTGAAAGAAACCATGTGCAAAGACCGGTATTTCTATGTATATGTGAGCGTCCTGCGTATTATAGACAAGGCTTGGAGTTAGATCTGATTTACACTGGTTAGAAACTACTGATAAGTGTTTGAAACTAAACGATTGGGCTATTAAATCTATAGGCAGCAGGTGCAGCGCTGCGCAGTAGAAGTCTTTAAAACTACAAACCGATGATTTTCACTTTGATTCGCCGAAAACTAATTTAAAGTTTCTTTTCAGATGCTTGTTTAAAGCGATCAAAATGTTCGTGTGCGAGTGTGTAAACTATTTGAAGAAATACAAGCAAACCATCATTGGTGTCTTTTTATGCTTATACATTTGAAACTATGGCGTTCTTATGTTGTTATTTCGAGGGAAAAAAAGATTTGCTTAAAAAGTGAACCAAGCCGCTGTTCGGCAGACAGCGGTTAATGACCGTCCTTCCGGTTTTAATCTTTGTTGTGTTGTTGAAGGTGTTTCCTTCGAAACCATAACGAAACTTACTCCCGTTTCCTTCTAACGCTGATCGCGTTTTTAGCGTCTCCAGTAAAATTTACTACTTTTACCGAATGCACGTCCTCAGGCTTCACAGGCGTCGGCATCAGCGAGTGGAAGAGTATTCTCTGGTTTCGGGCAAGACGTGCGTAAACAAATGGGGCTGTTGTGGCCGAGGCTCTGAGTTCTATCCCAGGCACCCCTCCGCCATGGGCTGTTCTTGCTCCTCTTCACCCGCCCTCGACCTTTGACTCTCTCTCTCTCTCTCTCCGGTTTCCGTTCCGCATCTATAAACCAAGGGTTCTAGTTGGGCCTTCCCTGTTGAAGTCATCGGTGGCTGGGTCCGTCGTGGCGTCGGACCGGCGACTCTTCCTAGCGGACATTCGCAAAAACGCGCTCCCTTGCCAGGGTCTCCTCTCTTGTAGGTACTGACTCGCGTCCCAACGACAACAAGATGCGTGCGCATCTCTCTCTCTCTCTCTCTCTCCCTTTTTTTTTTAAACGAATGTCGTCGGCGGAGACCGTCCCGATTTGGAGATTTTAGAAACGAAATAAGATCGTCTCACCGTTACTCCCCGCGCGTGGTCTGGTGTTAAGACGAACTTCCGGCATATTGTTTAACTGGCTTACTGAAGGATTTCTATCGTTCTGCTACAAGCGATTTGGGGGGGATTCAAGAAGCCATGTCACATCCTGTAAGATTCTCTCCGCGTCTTCGACACTACCCGTCGTAGGTCCGATATTTCGGGGCCCCGGCCTCTCAGGGGTCCGCGAAACACTTAATTATCAGTATGTGAATTCCATCAACAGGAATCCCGGTTAGCCAACGTCCGGAAAATCTCCTTTACACACACACACAAGTTTATGTTTTGTCTTTCTTTCCTTAATTTTTTCAGAACCTGCGCAATTATACTTTCAAAAGTCTCCCTTTGATCGGAGGCGTGAAGCGACAAAACTACCAGGCGCACAATTTGCCGAACAAATCGGACGCGTGCGCTTTCCCCCCTTTCTTTCTGTGCCCGTCTTTTGGAAAGTAAATTAGCAGTTAGAACACGTGATGGGAGGTTGGTTGCTGTTGGCTTAGAGCCCTAATAACAACGACAACAGAGAGTAAAGAAAAACAACAACGAACAAACAAAAAAAAAAAACGTTTGTGCCGGCAATTTTGTTGTCTTTATTGATAAAAGAGCGCGGAGGGCGGTGTGTGTGTGTGTGTGTTCAACGCTACCTAGCGGGCACATCCGAGTTTACTCGGTGGAGCCAAACTAGTCTAGCAGACGACAGCAGAATTGTATTATATCCCAAGATTCCATTAATTCGATTTTGTTCAAGCGTGTAATTGGTACCAGTTTTAGGTAGGGACGTATTTTACTTTAAATTTCCTCGAGCGGAGTGCATACGCGACATGTTGTCTGCGCCAGTGATTCAGATAAAGATGGCTGATTTCTTGACGCCATGCAGGGAAACGGTGGAGACGAGATGCCTTGTTGTTGTTGTTGTTGTTGTTGCTCGAAACCTTCGCGAGATGAGATGGAACATCCGACCGACGGCTGAGAGATGCCACTTGAAGAAGCAGGTGTGTGTGTGTGTGACAAAGTCCCTTTCTAAAAGTAGACAAAAGAAAGAAAAAAGTTCCTTTTCTTTCCCTACAGTTTAATAGGGTCATATCCTCGGAGCCCCCTAAAGGGGTACGGCGCCGTGATTTGCGAAAACCGTAACAACGATAAACCGGCACTGCTTTCGCCGACCTACTCAGCTGACCCTCGGACTTTAACCCCATCCCGACGGCAATTTTTCCTCTTACCCCTTCGGGTTGTTTCATACCGATGTGGTTCTAACCCGATCCTTAAAACAGAAAACAAAACAGAAAAAACAAACCAGCGACAAATCGACTAAACGGAAAACTGATGCGGGACGACCTCTTTAAAAAATCCGTGTATTCGCGTCACGTGGATGTAGACTTTTTGGTCGGAGCGAGTGTAATGCCGTGCCACAGCAGCAACTTTGGGTAGGCATCACCGGCGAAACCTCTCCGTAACAAGCTCACCGGGAAATGGCGTCCTATCGGTTCTAAAAAAAAAAAAACTGCGCAACAAAATTTCAGGAATTGTTAGGTCCTGCGCGAGCACGAGAGGGTTAACGTTCCACCAAGGAAAACCTAGAATGAAAACTAACAATACACGGCATCTCGAAAAGAGACAACTCCTTTCACGCGTCTTTAGACTTTTAGGAATAATATACTTGGTAAGCTGCTATATTCTTCAGTTCATTATTGGTACCATCAGGTAACGCGGGTACTTTGTTAGTGCGCCGAGATCCTACCCCTTTTTTTTTTTATTTACGAAAACTAAGGCGCGGCTGTCTGTTTCTTTACAATGAGATGTAGGCGGACCCATTGTTTACACGAATGTGACGTAACAATCTGGCAGAACCGTGATACATAGATCATCACGAGTCTTGGAGATGTCTTAGCCTCGCTATGTCTTTAGAGAAGATATCAGTGGAAGTGTTTTCAAGCTGTGATGCCTAACAATGGTTTTTATTCTGCACCTTACTTTCAGATGTTTAAGATTGCTGTTTAGAATTCTACCAAATTTGGTGTTCATGGTAAAGCGTTACGCATCCACAAGATAAGAAAAACATGGTTTGTCCAGTCGTTGATTTATCAGAAACTTTGCCGACAAAACCAGTTTGAATATACTGTTAATTAAAGAGCCTAGTGGCTTTAAATGTTCCATTCTGTTAGTGTTTACAGCCCCGCTACAAGGTGGATTAGATGTGTGTTGTTTGTAAATGTTGGTGTTTCTGAAGCAGGTTATCGTAAAACTCCGGGAATTTCCATTTGTCGATAACTTCTTAGATGCCATGGGAAGTTCTCAAGTCCTACACAGAATGAAAATGAGCTGAAGTTTAACTCTATGTACGAGAATATTTTAGAATCCAAAGATGAGCAAAATACGATCCGCAGAAGCATTTTGAATCGGGCCGCCAAACTGTGGAAATTTAGTGGTAGAACAGATCTCAATAACCATCAAAAGATTTGAGAATGAAAGCTCAGTGGGTATTGAGTGATCATGCACAGGATAGCATTTTGACAGGTGTGATGACTCATGCGGATGGACAACCGAAAGCCGGACGTTACACGGTTACGTAGTATCCGAAGCAGACTTAGATGCGATGACTCACGTGACCCAACAACTGAAAAGCTAGATGCTATGCAGTATTCTGTGGCGATTCATATCAACCAATGACCGGAATCCGAACATCTCATAGCCCCCCCACGGTTCTTTGTCACCGATGAATCACGACACTGGAATTCCAGTACGATTGGCCAACCATTGCAGCGCCGGACACCATAAATCTGCGGTTCACATAAAGGTCACGCGCGAGATGTCAAGGCGTCTGTTCTCGTTCGCGCATCTTGTTCGGGAGGTGACTTGTATTTGTCACTTTTGCGAAAAATGACTGCTCCCTCCCCGAGAGCGAAAGGTGGACAGCGATTGCGGAACATTTAATTTGGGTGTGGACAACAACGACATTTTCTTCTTCTTCACAGATTCAAGAAGTACACCGTGAGTCGTCAGTAAATTGTCAGTTAATGAGAGAGAGAGAGAGAGAGAGAAAAAAAAATTTTTTTAGGAAATTTTAGAGGAATTATAGAGCAAATCGTGTTCGGCAGTTCGGCATAGAGCAAATCGTGTTCGGCAGTTCGGCAGAGAGCAAATCGTGTTCTGCAGTTCGGCATAGAGCAAATCGTGTTCGGCAGTTCGGCATAGAGCAAATCGTGTTCTGCAGTTCGGCATAGAGCAAATCGTGTTCGGCAGTTCGGCAAAACAAAACAGTGGACAAAGCGCTGAGACGAAGACACGAAATCGCGAAGCACGAGAAGCCATTTTCAGACGGCGAATTCGTGAGGCTGGTATAATTCATCCTGAGAAGGAAAAGAAGTCTGAAGCGTCAGTTTGTCCGGCCCGACAACAGTCCGTCGCCTCGAAGAGATTGACACGAATTTGGCAGCGCCGCTAAATGACAGAGTCGAGTCGCTGAAGCGGTGCTCGTTGACGCTGGGTAACAGCGCCGTCGGCTACCCATTTTCACGAGACTTCCATGATCATCTTGAAACCCCCCCCTCCTGAAGAACTGCTGTCTGTGGAATCTGTGAAGGGGACACAACGGGCCGGTTTCTTCTAACTTAACTTTGGAATTTTGAAGAAAAACTGAAGAGAAAGTTTAAAAAGAGGAACCCAGAGCTAGAAGTCAAATATCTTTAATGCATCATCTACGTGGAGATGCTTCGTGAAAGATTTACGGACCTGGGCTCCTAACCATCCAAAGGTTCATCGCTCTACTTGACATCGACGCAAAGCGTACAGATGCGCTGAATCGAGTGTGAACTGGAATAAAAGATGATGTTCTCCACACAGATTAAAGATGCATATTGCCTCTCTGACTTTGCCGTTGCCGTGTACGTCATCTGATATTTAAGCCAATTGAACCTGAAAGTGAAGAGCAAGAGCGAGTTTGCACAAGAACTTTACTCGACTGTAAAATCATTGGAGGCCAGTTCTCGAGCCGGGGTTTGGAGGGACAGCCTCTGTCCGTGTTTCCCGACGGCGCAGGGCCCGACAAGTGCGGCATAAATCCTGAATGATTTAAATAGAGATTTTATTCTTCGGTTCGCTGACATTTCGGGGAAGAAAAAAAAAAAACGAAAAGGAGCTGAAGCTGCTGCCCATTTACTCTTTTGGCTACGAGAAATCTCCGGAACAACTTCGACCCGGAACCGATCGGCTTACAGGGCCGATAACTCTGGCAGTGTACTCAGCACCGAGTGGAACGAGGTTCTGCGCCCGCGAGACTTCCGCCAGTTGGATCGCTTCCGGCCGTGACTGTGAGTGAACGTTTCGCTGATGAAGATCAGCGAGTCGAAGTCGAGGTCACAAATGACTGATGAACACCCGGAAGTAGGGGCTGGGTATCTCCGCAGGAAAACTGACATCTGAGTTCGAAAAGCAAAAACGGCATCATTCAGCACTTTCTCGCTCCCTCCTCCTCCTGCACCCCCCGCTCCGACCTCTTGTTCTTCAGCCGCAGGCATGCGCGAGACGGCTGTCAGGGGTTAGGGGCAGAACCTCCATTTCAGACGTGGTAAGAAACAGGAAACTTTATCAGGATGACATTTCCCATTTTTTTCTTTCTCTTTCCGTTTTCTTACGACTTTCCTCGTTTATAGCTAAAATCCTTTAAGAAAAAAAAATTCATAAAATAAATAGGATCAAAAAGGGGTACCAACCATTTGACCCTTTCTGGGTTCTCAACTCGAAACCTGCACGGTAATGGCGCCGAAAGAGGAGTAGCTTTGTCTCTGAGAGGTCGGTTTTATACTGAATGGTGACTGGCGCTTTTCGAACTAGAAGGGTTCTATTAAACCGTCATGGCTCGAGTTCTGATCCCGGACAGTTTCCGCTACTTCACGCGCGGATAGAGCGGCCCCCTCTCCCTTAGCGCCGCGCCGTTGGTCGACGTGTTTCCGAAACAGCGGCTGGGACCCGGTGGCATTCCAACACCGGCGCAGCTACCAAGCGCTCTTCTGTCGCTGTCCTCACGAAGACTTCGCGACGACATGTATTTCCTGCGCAGTCCTGGCGCCGAGAAGTAAACCTCGCTGTGAGACATCTTCCGTGTTTCTGTGGCGCGCTTTTAATTCCCTCCGGCAGCGAAACTCGCCCCCTTCCCCGCGCGGGCCGAGTCGATTACTTAGGAAGTCTAACGCCGAACTCGATGACTCTGGCGGGGTCCGGCCCCTCATAATACCTCCCCGGACCGGCTTTCGCGCAGTCCCAGGATCAGGGTCCAGGGTCCTTGCACAGTTAGCTCTCCCCGCGCCTCCCAGGGTTTCAAGATGCTCATTTCCACTGCGAGGGATACAAAAACGAGATTAGGTCGCCCGCTTGACCGCGGTAAAACAACAACAACAACAACAACAACAGCAGCAGCAGCAGCAACAGAAACGCGGCTCAACAACAAATCGTTTTAAAGGGATTATTAGATTATCGGAAATCACCGCTTATCGTCCGCTAAATACCAATTACTTTATACGATTGTTTCCTGTTGAAACACCCTGCCTGAAATCAATTACACGGCGCTAGTTGATTAAGCTAATCGCCGCCGCCGTCAGTGCCCGGTGTCGCTTTCACCACAATTAGCTCGTCTCTCGCAGCGGGGCCCTGACGGCGGCGGCGATTAGCTCCGCGAGCTTCCCCGAGACTCCCACCCCTTACGCACGCAAGATGGCGCTTCCAGGGGGAAGAAGGTCGGCCTGTATCCAATGTCTGCGCGCAGTGACGTCTGCTGCTTGAAAAGAACAGCCTGTTTCTGCTTAACCCGTACATATCCACATCGAAATAAGAAACAAAAACAAATGGTTAGGGAAACCGGAATATTGTATGTATGTGTGTGTGTGTATGTGTGCGTGGTGTGTATGTGTGTGTATGTGTGTGTGTGTGTGTTAGGAAGTCGCACTTTATCAGACTCTCGCCTTAAATGTTTTCACCTCATACTTCACGAAATGAATCGATTCCTTTTTCTTCTCGCCCGAACTAAAGCATCTATCAGGTTCACCGAGAATCCTCAACTTATAGCTCCGTGGCGTCATCCGCTCGATCCAGGAGCACAGTGTATGTAAGAAGTGATGCTGTACGCTTACAGTAAGAAGAACCGGGAAATCTCACACCAGTATCGCAACTGCGAGACGCTGTACTGCCGGCTACGACCGCAGCGTCTGTTCTTTAACTCCGAGCTGTTGCCAGACTTTATCTGACACTAAGACAACCTCCAAACCGTGTGTGCACTCCGATTCTTCATCCAAAAAAACATAAGAAAGACACGGTTTGCACGCTTTAGTCTTCTTTATCAGCCCACGTCATACCACAATGCATCAGTCCATACTGTAAACAAAAGCACGTGGCATTTCACTCAAAACGATAGAATTACATCACAATACTTCGTCCAGAAACAAGAACGAAGAAAATCTTCACATTTCTCAAAAGTGGTTTAAAAGAAAATTAATTAATTTCAACAAGTCTAAGTGATAAAACTGAACTTGCAATTGTTTTAAGCGAATAAGTAGTCTCTGAACTTATGCTTTGACTGTTCTATAATGACATCATTTCTTAACAGTTTCCTATGGTCTTAAAATGTCCATTCCATTTCTTTTCCGGTTTTTGGAAATGAATTAATCGAAAACACTAACCTGCAGGTGTTGACAGTTTATCTGTGCTACGCATTATAACCTGGTCACCGAATTAAAATGGTTAAACTCATGCTGTTCTGCGATTATAACTATAAAACAACAATCTATTCTACTTGTAGAATGTTAGTTTAGTATAAATGAAGTAATTGTATGGAAAAAAAGAAACATGCTACTCTAGCAATGTATAAATTATCTTTAAATAACATATACATATTTAAAAAACTATACTTCTATGTAACACGTAGTGCTCAACTTGGAGACTTTCTTAGATTAACATGTATTCTTTAAACTTGCTTGCCATAACTCTACCCTGGAATCTTCTCAGAAGTGGTGTTTGGCGTTGTCTCTGAGATCACTGGGTCATAGTTATCGAGAATACTGTCGTGTTGGACTTATCTTTCACAATTTCAGTGCTTAGAAACCTACACAGATTAAGCTTATTCAGCATGCATCCTTGTGTATTCAGAATGCATTTTTTGCTGTATGCTGTTTTGAGACCTAACAATCGCACCGCTACATCATAGGACACTCGGTTATAGGGTGTAAACAGTTTGTTCTCTCTCTTCTAAATCTCAAATATTTTATCTCCGACTGCAATATTATTTGCTTTAACACCTCTTTTGTCATAACTAAATAGCTTTCCTCTAGACCAGTGGTTCCAAACAAGGGAGTCGTGAAGTATTTTCTGGGAGGTCTCGGAACCCTGGAAGTTTCAATTTCTGTCGTATGACTGAGTCAAGGAACTGTTCACCAGTATGTATCTGTCTTGTTTATATGAACCGTATTTGCCGGCTTATAAGACGCACCTTTTTCCAGAAAAAAGTATACGAAAATTACCCTGCGTCCAATACAACGGTAGCACCGACGGGAGGCCCAGAGCCGAAGGTGTAAGGCTTGTCTCCCACGGCAGGCACTTCCGGTTGCTTCACAGACCTCTGCGGTAACACACTTGCATCTCCGCCCCCCACCGCGGCTCCCTGTCGCTCTGCCACCCTCATAGAAACACGGAGAATACACGCTGGCGACAAAGGCCGGAACTCGCCCTGTTACCGCAGTAGGAGTCACGCGATCGAGCCGCGCTCCCATTGGGGCCTGCAGCTAAAAGACTCGGACCACGACGCCTGTGGCAGAGCCCGCTACAAGGGCTGGACTGTGACTTCGGCCGGGCAGACACTAGCCAGCTCGATTTTAGGCAGACTTGGCCACCACCACGACACACCACACAGCTGCTCTGATCAGATGGAGAGTTCACTGATTGATACCAGTAGATTTATGTTTAGCTGCTGTGAACTTACTATATGTGCAGATGTTGTTCCCCGAAAAATCACTAAAATAATTCTCAATAAATGTATGATGAACTGTACTAAAATTCTTTTTTCTGATATAATATACAATATATTCCCCGGCACGTGACCTGTTTTATGATAAATCGCTGAGTCATTTCCGGTGTGCTATGTATCAGTCATATCCCAATGTCACCATGCTCGCCTTCCGAGTTCTGCTTCCATTTGCCTCCACCTATCTCTGCGAGACTGGATTTTCAATTCTTGTTCACATCAAAACAAAGGCAAGGAACAGGCTCAATGTTGAGGATGACATGAGGATGGCTTTGGCAAATGAACGGCCGCGAATTTCCAAGATGGCTGCCCAGACGCAACAACAAGCATCACATCAGGTCACTAAATTTTGAGAAAGAAAGATGTGTTGAAGGATGAGTGTAAGATGTTTTTTCCTGGTGAATTTCTCTCAGAACTGTCAATATATTCAAATAAAACTCTTATATATGTCATTTTTTTTGCTAAATTTATTCTTTGATTTTTTTTTCAATTACGGAAGTTAGCAGGGGGTCGCAGGTCTTTTGAGTGTTAGAAAACGGTCCACGAGTCCAAAAAGGTTAGTAACCACTGATCTAGACCCCCCGACTTCACTTTATTGATTCTGTCCCCTACTGCCGCGTTAGGCTGGATGTCAACCGACTGGCAGCTTGGTGTTTATCTTACTGCCAAACAGGACTTCAGCTGGATCAAAGCCACTAGCCGGAAGTAGAGCTGTACGGTATGCAACTTGACATTTCTTCATTCCTTCCACCCCTGTCTTTTTTCTCTGCTTACGCAATGATGAGACGTTTGAGTATAGAACGGTTTTGCTGTTCCACTTATCCATTAACCTAAACTATATACCACTCTTTGATGACTGATAGTTTCGTAATTCGAAAATTGTTGAAATTCCATCGCTTTAAACTGTGGACTGTTGCCATTAAATAGTGTGAATGGCAGGCCACGAACAGCAAATATACTCTCAAGGGATTCTATTTTCTTCTGGATGTTGGTGGACTTCATTGTTTTGAATTTATAGTAGTACTCCATTATAACAACGATATAATAATCAGATCACAATAGCCCGAGATAATCATCCCATTGCCGAATCTTGCATTTCCCAGGTGGAAGCTTAGTTCTGGTCAATGCTTTCGGTATGCTACACTTTTCTACAACCTGACAGCATCCTTATCAATTCCAGGCTACCAGACATTGCTTCTCAGTCTTCGTTTGTTTTTGACAGTTGCTGCTTGAGTTCCCCTTGGACCACGATTCTTGTTCCATTGAGCCCTTCTTGATCAACCGCATACAATTCACCCTTGACGAACAGATATTTTCTTACGTGATCTCATTGCACTTGTCAGAGTTGAGACAAATTCGGACCTTCCTCGATTTTGGATCATTACCAGAGGCTTCCTCATCTTTTCGAATTGATGCTGCTGCTGGCACAAATTTCCCCGTTGTGAATCGGATGTACTCTTCGGCCACTCCGCTGCGAGAGGATGCCAATAAGTTAGAATTCTGTCCGAAGTGTCTTGAAAGCGAGTTACGTTCCATTCTGAAGAAATAGGACAATGACGTTGGCGAGTAGACAGTCCGAAGCAGCTTATAGTCTGTCACTAAAATCAAATTCAGTTCCATAAATGTAGGTATGGAACTTATTACACAGTCGCACTAAAGTTAACGACTTCTTTTTCAGCCTGTAAACATCTCTCTGCATTCGTGAGACTGAAGTTTCCGTAACTAAGAAATTTGTGTTTCTTATCTCGTGTTTTTTTTGGAATAGCACTGCACCAAGCTCAAGTTAACTGGCATCTGAAAATACCCTTTCTTCTTAGCTTCTAGCCGGCAGTATGATAACGTTTCGGCATAAGCCTCTACTTCAATTCATCGAAAACTGTATTATTCTCCTTTCCAAGTGCAAAGGGCACTCTTTAAGGACTCGATGACTGTAGCTAAACTTGAAATAAAGCGCCGAAACGTTTACAAGACTAATAAAACTTCGCACCTGCGCATTTTCAGGTTCTCGAGCACCTTTGACAGCTTTCAGTGATTTCAGTAGGACAAATGACCTCTTGCAGACAGAATATGTCTCATGTAGGTCAGTTAGGTCAAGTGAAACTGGCATTTTTTCCTAAATGTGAGGCCTTTTTATCTCGCAGTGTCTTCAGTTCAGCTTCAAGCCTTTGGTCATGTTCCTCTTTGTCGCGAACCATTCAATATTACGTCAACAAACATATTCTGGACAACACGTTCGCAATGCCGAGGAACCTTTCGGATTATTTTTTTATGTATTACTGAAGCCGCACTTATCCCAAACATTAATCTCTTAAATTTGAACAAACCTTTATTGGTGGTAAAGTTGGTAACACTACTCTGGCTTCCTGACTCAACTCAATCCGGCGGCACCGCCAACAAAGATCTAATTTGCGGAAGATGATGCTTTGGTTGAGATCATGTAAGATTTCATCAATGGTGGGTATAGGGTCTCTCCGAATCACCAACCTCGTTCGCTTCCCTTACATCCACTCAAATTTTTATCTTCTCATTCGGGCTTTTTGAACCACCACAATAGGATTCACTGAGGTTGTCGTCCAAGATTTATTCTATCCAACTGCTGAATACTAATCTAATTTGGCTTTTATCTTAATGCCGAATGCTGTACGCCAAGAAACTGGAAATATTCCAGGTACATCTTTGTTGATGTGAATGTTTATATGTCTATCATTCAAATTGCCAATACCTAAAAACGCTCATATTTCTCATGAATATTCTGCGCCTTTACTCTCACGTGCATAAAACTGCAAAACTCATGACTTTGTAGCTTTCTTCTCACCCAGCGAAAAACTCTCCTTCTTCATCAGCGACTCACAACATTTCTCTTGACACTGTTGTCATAAACTCCAATTGGAATTTTGAAACCACAGGCGAAAGTTTGCTTAGAAAATTTTTTGTGACTGGACCTTTATCTATTTGCTTTTTATCTGTTCCGTAGAGGATTATCTGGTACATTTGTACCTGAACCGGAATCGACATATTTCGGTTGATGCCACCAATCGCTACTTTCACTTGATCGCAGAGCAGACCGATACGCAGAACAGGCGCACTCGCCTGACTCTACATTGACTCTGATATAATTTTCAATGAAGGGTGCTTTGTTCTCGGTCTTGCACCTTCTTGGAAAAATATCCGCGCTCCAACCGCATTTCTTACACTTTCAACTTTGGTCTGCACATCTCGAGCTTCTGCTATGTAGTCTTCTGGTTCTCCTTCGGTCCGTAGGCACGCTGCCGTGCCAACTTGACTGATCACTTCCCCCATTATCTCTGTTGCCACACTAACCTGACGGGGTTCTCCCTTTCGAAGGCTGGTTATCTTCTCTTGATGGGGTTTGACGCCTAACTGCAACTCAGCGCGTTTACTTTCTTTTTCTGAATGAGCATGTCCTGCATCCGCTTGTTCAGCAGTCTCAGGTACACTGCTCTTGCTAGCCCGAGTCGCAGAACAGTACGTCAGGCCGTATTGTAAGCAAGATCTTGTGACACTTCCCTAAGACGACGGTAAACAACGCCACAGCCGTAACAATCTTACCGCACTGGTGTACCTCATGTACACCAGTGCGCGATCCCAGTGTCTGTGGCCGTCAGACTCCCACTAAACCCACCAACTGTTACTGCACTCACTCCATTTGGTGCTGAGACGACCTCAGCGTTCCATACGACACGAAAAAGGGAAAGTTACTAAACAGTCCACATCCGGTCTCAAGTACAATATCTACTGTACTTTACCGACATTTTTTCTTTAGTTTCAGTGCGGTACACTGTAGCAGAGTGTGGACATCAAACTATGGTTAATGCTGTTAGTTTACTAATCGCCCATCACTGAACCCGCATCCCTGATTGATGCTACAAAAAAGGATTTATATTTCCTCCTGTACTGGCGTTTCTCTCAATCCGGATCAAACCGCTTATACGTAAACGAATTCGCTGATCAGAGCAGTTCCGGTACTACACATAAATGCACTGGATCTAAAGCAGGTGTGGTACAGGTGTTTCTACATTAACAGACACCCATCATTAGCCTATCGTTCGGTGTCACGTAATTTGTGTGTGTACGTCAGTAGAGTTTGTTCTTGAATCCTCGATAGAAATTGTAAACCTTTTCTTCTATTTTTTTTCCTTCTTCTAGGAAGCAGAGTTTCGCTCTCTAGATCTCTACAAAATGGCAAGGGTTAAAAGAGCCGGTGATTCCACTTCCTGAGTAATTCTTTGGTAGTTTTCGGTCTTGTCTTTGGGTTTTCAAAAAAGAAAGGAAAAAAAAAATGTTTTAGATTATACATATGAAAATATGGGGCTTGTATAACATTTTATTCCAAGAGACAAGAGAGAAAGATCGTACGGAGATGAAACAAACCCCGCTAGAGGGCAAATTGCACCATCCGTCAGATGCCATTCTATTGTGAATCATTAGACGACACGCGGTCGTAGGAAGAACGGTTTTAGCTAGAGGCGGACAACTGCACCATTAAGTTTTTAATCTAATTAATTAATTTAGTGAAAAGGGAGCTGCGCAGGGACACGGTAGAGGAAATAGGATTAAGAAGCGTTTTTATTGACAAATTTCATTGCCGGTGATAGCCTCTCCAACGCGCCATAGCTCGTGGCTGCGAACGCGTTCTCGTGTGTAAACACTTCGATAGATCGAAGCCCTGTGACTAACCGAGACGGACGGACGGACGGACGGGCTGCGAGAGGCAGACATGACGAATACATCATCAGCGAGCGCTGGCAGTAATGAATTCAGCAAAAACAGCACGTGAAATAATACAACATCGACCAACATATTATCATTGTACCTGTGTTTTAATACTTTAGAAACTCAGCACTAAAAGCAAAATTTGGATCTGGGAGTATAACATCCTACACTACATTATTGTTTTTGTTTGTTGTTGTTTTTTTCTGTTACAACTCTGAATAAAGTCTGCTCGAGTTTACACCGCAACCCGTTTCCCTTATATGCTTTTGACCAAGTGGACAAAAGACGGCACTTTTGTGCGACACACTCGCGAACAACTAGGAAAAAATAAATGATAATTAATCATTATAATACCATAATGCTAGAAATAAATAAACTGAACCTTTTTTTTTCTCTTTCTATGAAACTCAAAGAGTCGATACGCAGAACTCGTTGCTGGAAAGTATTCAGAACAAGTGCGTGTCACGTGGTGTTATAGTACATGGAAGGTGCACGAGTCAAGTAATTTCAAAATATCTATTTAATCAAACGATTATAAAATGCAAAGGAACCACCAGTGGTATTGCAGTATTAGCCAGTAACAAATAAAGTTTAAAGAACATTCATTTTTAAGCGTGTTAGCGTAATATTTCTTCTTGTATATTAAGACAGAATAGTACATTTTTTATAACCCAGATATTTACCAGGGAATCTTCTAGAGATGTATGAACCTAAACCGGTTACATAGAATCATTGGAAATTTTTCATTGACACCAACCGCATCACTATCTTCCGCTTGTTGGATATCCTTCCTCAGTCGGGGGGGGGAATACTTTCTTTATTCATATATCCATTCTTGTGAAGTAATCAACGAGTCACTTCCGGCAGTTCCCGCCATCTGATTAATGGCTAGAGAACCAAATAATAAACCTGAAGTTTTTTTTTTTTTTTCCCGAAATGTCTGCCTGACGCCACCATGAGGATTTAGTCCCGGAGTGATTCGGTCAGCTTGAACAAGGCAACGGAGAAATGTCCGAATCACTCCGCATCTTAACGTAAATAGCACAAAACCGAGAACTTCCCGTCCCCATCGTTAGTAAACCAGTTTTCAATAATATTATCTGGTTAAAACGGTCGGCTTACAAGATGAATACGCATCTTTCCCTGTTTCAGTTTACAAGTTATTCTAGCATTCAGCCAAGTTTATATTCAAAATTCGTGCAAAGAAACCCGTCTTTTCTTCCTTTCTTTAAGACGACCCGCCCGTTCTAAACCATTTTGTTCCAGCTCTGCCAGTTGCGCCGGGTCTGTCTCAGACCAGACAGATCTCGAAGTCGACAGCCAGCCCCTTGGCTATACTTTAGCTACAGAGCCATTCTTCCGCATGCCACCAGCTTCACAAGCGAATCGTTTGCCCTCCCTCGCAATATTATTACATTACGTCTCTTCCCCCACTCCGGTAAATGGTTCTGTTCTGGAAAGTCTTGAAATGCATTCCCCTCAAGCACATCGACTTACCGCGGAACCGGGCCGTGATCAGACAGACAGAGCGGCGTTTTGTTGAAATAAAAAAAAAAAAAAACGAAAGAGGAGGAGGAGGAGAATCTGCCTGTTTCAATAGCAGGATAATTGCAGGCCGTTATTTTCTGAGAATTAATCACTGATGAGTGCACTTCCTCTAATTATCCAGTACGCCTTTCCTCTCGATCGTTGTGCCTCCAATCCGAAGTCGCGTCAAAACTTTAGCCTCGTTCTGATCGGTCGCCGGTCACCAGGCAACCAAAATAAAAAAAAAAGGGGCTCTCGTGGGAGTGGGGCGTGGCAGACGTAACACGGGAGTCCCGGTGGTTTTCTTAAAACTTTTTTGTGTGGAAACTTGTGTCACGATGAATCCGCCGTACATAAAATCTCCAGTGACGGACTCGAGACGTTTGACAGCCACTCACGCTTTAAAATTATTTGCGTGTTGTTCTCTTACTGCAAAGAACTTCCTGTTTAAGCGGTTATTTAAAACAAAACAAGAAATAAAGCTTAATTTAGCAGAATATAGTCTTAAAAACCATTTAACCCTTTGAACGCCTTAACCCCTGGCGCTTTCTGCTCTTTAATCTTTTATTTTCACGCTTTCATTAAATTTCCAACATCCCTGATTTCATTTTCTTTGATTTGCCAAGAAGACAGATTACAAACTCTCTTTTCTCTGTAGTCAAGGTTTGCATGAGTGATTATCCCTCCCCCCGCCTCCCGCGTCTCCACTCCAGCTAAATTCCGTACGTAGCTGGGGAAAAGGAAGCTGAGAACACGAGACAGTTTTCGACAATTCCACGTGGTTAGAAATCAGTACCAATGGAGAACCACGTCGTCATGTTGTCATATAGTTAGTTCACTTGTGAGCTCCAGCGATCAAAGGGTTGATGGAAAAAAAACAACAACCGGACTGTTATTAACACGGAGGAAGACCGAGACCGATTTTGCTAGCGGTTATTGGACGCGCATGCGTAGGTTTGCCGTGTGAAACCGCCCGAGAGATATCTGCAGCAAAAATATTAACCAGTGCAAGCTCCGCCAGGGCTGCCATTTAAATGCACCGCGGTAAATCCCTTTAGTGGAACTTTTCTGAAAACTGGAGAGAACACGGGACACGCCGGTACAGGAGTCGTCTTTAACTCGGCTGAGCTGATGGCGTGACTTGAATCATCTACTTAAACCGGACGTGATGTTTTTATGTGACAGTAATAATAATTATATATATATCTTAGACGCCATCAATGATGCGAACAGTTAAATCGGGGGCGATGGAGATTACAAAATCTAAACTGATCCCGGTTTTTATGGTGTTTGCAATCTTCGAAACATTTACTTGCGACCGAATCCATAAATACCGCTATCGTACTTGAAAATACAGTGCTGGCAGTAAGAGCATCTCACGAGGAGAACTAAGACTTAATGATTTTCTGTCAAAGCTGTCGGTGCTTGTGCGACCAACTGAAGAATCTTCGGTATGTCGGCCACGTCGTCCTACTGGACACTCTCAGCCATCACGTGTTTCGCCATCTCTCTTCATGTGTTCGCGAGCTCGAGTTAAAACTGTCAGAGCCGTCGACCTTTGACCAGGTACAGCCTCATAAAACTTTCCTTCAGGTAAAAGTTATCGGCACGGATGCCACGAGTGCGAATCGTCGGAAGACGAAGTCTACGACGAGGGCTCAACTCCAGCGGGCACCGAGTGTATATTCCGCTCGAGTCAGAATAATGCCCTTCTGAAGCTCGAATATGCCGTCTCTTTGGGATTGGGGAGTTTAGGTAATGCGGAAGACCTAAGCGGATAAAATTATTCGAAAGGCTAGGAAGCAGGACGCGAACTGCATCGACGCGCCAACTCGGATCAATATGAAACTCTTCGACATCCGCAAACTAGCCGGCGTAACTCGAGCAGAGCGGATCCGGCGCCTCACAATAAACCGCCTCATCCTTCTTAGTGACACGAAAGCGGAGTCAACAAACAGTCTCAGCCTATCTCTCTATCTTTAAAAAATATCTTTCTGTAGACAGTTGTCTAATATTCATAGAACACCAATCTATTTGTTTAAATTTTTTAAAAGGAAAATAATAACTGAAATCACGTCATGAAAGAAAGAGATAGAAACAGAGAAATTACCAAAATATCTTTGTATGCTGTTCTGTGACTTAGCGGGTTGAGAGAGAGATTGAGAGAGAGAGAGAGAGAGAGAGAGAGAGAGAGAGAGAGAGAGAGAGAGAGAGAGAGAGAGAGAGAGAGAGAGAGAGAGAGAGATATGACGTCAGTACAGAGAGAGAGGACGTCAGTGCAAAGAGAGAGAGATGACGTCAGTACAAGAGAGAGATATGACGTCAGTACAAAGAGATATGACGTCAGTACAGAGAGAGATGACGTCAGTGCAAAGAGAAAGAGATATGACGTCAGTACAAAGGGAGAGATATGACGTCAGTACAAAGAGAGATGACGTCAGTACAAAGAGAGAGAGAGTACCAAATACTTCAGTGTTTGTTGTCTTTATCTGTCTCCCTGTTGCAAATGGCGGAAGGGGCGGTCAAACTTATTACCGACAGAAAGCGCCATCGACCACCACAACAGGGGCTTACAAAAGATGACGAAGTTCCATTCTCCTTTTATTATTTTTTTGTTGTTGTTGGCAAAATAATAATGCATTTAATCGAAAGTGCCAAGCGAAAATGTTACAGCGCTTTTCTATGTCGTTAAATTTTTCGGCCCTTTCTTTGATTATTCAGGCAGAGCAGACGACACTGCATCCGGGGAATGCGATGATCATCTTTCCGCTGCGCGGCAAGCCGCCAACTACATAGTGCACACTGGGGCGCTTCCGGGCGGGTGCTGGTAAAACCAGAGTCCAATTTGAATCCGAAAAGACCGATTTCGCGAAAACTTATCGATTTTAACGCCTACTCGAGGCTGAGATGGATGACGGCGAAACGCGTCCATGCGAGACTAGAATTTGCGAGCTTGCTTGTGAACTCCATTAATCACAGCTTTGGCCCGGAGGGCAGATAAATTTGCGCTCTCAGCCACGTTCTACGTTGCGAGCAGGTGGCAGAAGCCGGCGCGTTGACCATCAATGTAAGTTTAATCATTTCTGTTTGCTGACTAATTGGGTTACTATCGACCAAGCGAATGAGTTAACGAGTCGCTAGATTTCCCCAGCGGATCGACAACTGCTTGTGATTGCCTCCTTGAAAAGCGGACCCAAATGCCGCACGATTTTTAATTATCAATGTTTTAACCAAATACACACTTGTGAGAATCCATTTACTGTAAGAACGTAAGCGACAGGATGAAGGCCCCCACACAAGGCGGAGAGTTGAGCTGGTGTGGAGACTTACAGCGGGGCTGTGAAAAGACCCGGCGTTTTCCCAGCGATAGCCGATCTATCCACTCGACCGGTCTCCCCCGCTCACCGCCATTTACGAGCGGAGAGATCGAACAATAAAACACTGCCATGTCTCCCAGTCGGCTGCTGCTGCTGCTGTTGTTGTTGTCGTTTTCCTTTTTCTTTTTTCCCGGCAGCAAAAACAACACGTTGGCTTTCCGAAATGAAAAGGTTTAGTGCGTCCTCTTAAATCCTCGTGCATCTACTCAGCTAATGAGGAATTGAATTCTGTAGACTTTGGCCGCAGCGGAGAGCCAAAAGAATCTGAAGAGAAAGCAACGAACCCACCTGGTCTATAGAGCGAGCCGCTTGAGATAATAACCGCTCCCGCTCTCCAACAGCCTCGACAGACGGCAGAGCCTGACTGGACGTGGAGATTCGCCGTTTTTCTTAAATAGTCTCGAACTTCCATCCACCTTTTAGGTTCTCAATGAAGAAAACGCAAAAGCAAAGATGTTCTTATTGATCTACCTGGCTTCCATCCTCACAGGTACGGTGATCCGTTGTGCCGGGATTATCGGAAGGATTGCAACTCACCATCACTTCGCATCTTCCAGAGCGTGGCAAAACGTATCACGAGTCTTGGACTTTACAGCAGAATCATCCCTAAAACTGTACTTTATTAATGTTTTATTTACAATCCAAGAAAACCAGTAGATACAGTTGCTGAGACTAACAGCATAAACGCTGCTGTTGAAAAATATACAGGGATTTTGACTGTCTTTTTTGCATTGCATAATACGCACCGTCACCAAGTACTATTTGCAACTCTTCTCTCTATGTCTTGTAAAAAGTGCGCATTATCTACATGATCAGATTATGTCATACTGACCTTATCTTGATATCAGACAAAGCGCAGTGACAGCGAGTACTTTTGATGGAGGTTAATGACAATCAGTGGTATACATCATACATAGCGGTAATGTACAGTAGCTGGCCGCTTCACTAGGACCTATGTATCGTCTCGGTGCTTGGGCCCGACCCGATCTACAGGTAAAAATTAGGTTAAGAACATGATGTGATCGATGATCCCTGCAGTACTATAGAGATATATGACGTCATTTAGTCCAACACTTTAACCCTTTATTTTTGAAGGAAAAATGAGAGGAAGATTCGAAGAAAGCCACGGGAATCACTCAGCCCCCTCCCCCTTCTGTGTGTGTGTGTGTGTGTGGCCCCAGCCGTCCAGGCCCCTATGGTTGGGCATTCTTTGCTAATATAACCATCACTGCTAGTGAAGACCGCGAGACACGGCCGTGCACCATAATACAGCGGTCGTCGAATTTATCTTCTGACTACTTCAAAAATGCGCCTAAAGACTGCTGTCAGGAATCGTCTGGTCAATGGCAGGGACTCCCGATCTCCTCATTCGCCACAGCCCCATCTTCTTTCCCTAAAAACAAAAACAAAGACGGCGAAGAAACGCCGTTATCTTAACGGGGGTCCGTCCCCCTGTCTTCCTTAAATCGAAAAAATATTCTGTCGTGTTGTCTATTTTGGCAAGCTTTCCAATAATCCCGACAAGCTCCCCAACGCACGCACACACACACACATATATATATAGTAACACTTCAAAGACAAGAGAGGAGCTTCCTGGACCACTGCGTAACCCTTTAACTGCATTTCGAGCTGCCAGCCAATGACTGGACGAGGCGGGGCGGAGCTATCGGATCGGGAAAGTTGCCGGGCCCAGCGGGGGGCCGTCTGAAGGTTCGGCGGGAGCGGCAATTATGCGGCAGCCATGGCTCGGCTCTGCCGTGTCTCCCCTCCCCCAGCCAGTCCCAAGACGCCGCTTTGCGCCAATCAAACAGTCGCCGGAACCGTCGCAAAGCCTCACCCCCAAGGACCGACTGATAGGGAGGCCGAGAGAGCCCGTCGGCTCCGATTTCTCTCATCCACGTCAGTTCGTTTTCCCACAGTGGATCAGAAGCGCGCCCTGACGCCCTTTCAAGGGTCAGGGGTCAGCCTGCTTGCTAATCATCAGCAGCTGTAACTGATACTGGGGTACCGCCCTTTTATTAGTTTCTATTATTGCGGGAGTAAAAATATCCGCGTCATCTCGGCGCTCTTTGATTGTGTTTGGATAACAAATCGTCTAGGGTTTCCTCCCTCTGATTGAAACGATGGGCAAGCAAAGAAAAGTAATTCTCATTTTCCCGTATTTTCCGCGAGTACAACCTATTGACGGACCTACCACATCCAGCAGCCCCCATTGTTCTAATTAGACTCTTCGCTGCTATCATCTTATATCCTCCACCTTGCCAACAATTACCTTTGTTTAGGTGTTCGAAATCATCAGGAAAACTAAATATTTCCTGCAGTTTTTATGAAGAGGGAAATCGTTTCAAATTATCTTACTTTCTAAAATCTGTGCTTTAGCTCCGTTTTTAAACAGCTGGTCCATCGCTCCGATCTTCAGAAATCGGTTGCTGGCGACACCGTTTAATATAATGAAACCTACTGTCTGTTCGCAGCTGTTTTTTGGTTTGCGATACTGACAGAACTCGCCTACCACGTCAGGACATTAATATTCCCGATCGATACAATCGAAGAAAAGAAATCGGGATGGCAATGCGAAAACGATGTTTATTTACGAAAATACCAAACCGATAATTGATGATAATATTTATCAATTACTGGTTCTACGGTACGAAACGACGTACAAGGGAGTGTAACTTAGCAGAGCTGTACCGAAGGCGGACCTCTCGACTAGTAAAACCAGATCGTTATTTGCATATTTCTTGATGATTTATATGTTGTCGGCGCTGCTGCAAAGCTATTTTAAGCCGTCAATTCAGTTTCGGAGGTTGAATCGGCATCTTCTAGGACGATGAGACCGATAAATGCTCTGAAACGTCGTCGCCGAAGAAATTTCTAAAAATTGTTTTCTTAATTACCTATAAAGACACCCGTGGTCCTAGAATAGCCACCCTAACTATAATAGCCCTGTTCTATTTTTTACCCTTTCGTCTCATATAAAAGTCTATTTATGCAGATCGTCCAGTAATCTAATAGTAGACTACTGCGGTTGAGAGGCAGCCAGAATCTGAATCCCTGTTTTTCGCTCTTCTTCTACAGCCGGCTCTCCTGTCTGTGTGTGTGTGTGTGGGGGGGGGTGTTCTCCCGGAGACACCGGTTTCCTTCTACATCTAAAAATAAGGATTTCCGGTAGGGTTTTCTGGATATCTGGCGGTAGGGATCGCACGAGTAATTCTTGACCGGCACGCGGACCCCCAACGGTATTTGAATAATTCGTTTGGTGGTCGTCAAGGTTTAATAAACCCTCCCCTTTTCTGAGAATGTATCCTTAACTTTAAAAGGTCAGGGAAAGGTTTTTCTCAAAATAATACAAAACGAGAAGAGTGCGCCATCCTCGTGCTCAGCATCGGAATGAGTCAGCGATATTCTCCTCAGTTACTTAATTGTTGAAGTTTCCGTTATATCCGCCGCCAAATCCCTGATATCGTTAGATGGGAAAACGTAGGGTCCCTAAGATCTATCCCCCCACCACCACCTCTACTCCTAGAGGTGGCTCGCGTCACCGGAAACTCTGTTTATCTCATCAGCACGCGCGCTCTCGCAAAAACGCGACACCGGGCCGTGAACGGGTTAAGCGATATTCATTTTTACGAGACAAACCGAAGATTATCCGAATTCCACTTAATTGTCACCTCCGATCGCGCGCCGAATTTCTCCAGTGATTATCGATTGTTTTCAGATGGCCGCTGTGTCAGGGTGGCGGGTTTCTTTAATTTAGAGACGTGTGACGGTTACAAATGGACCGTCAGAAGGTGGCACCGGACGGGGCGGCTGGGAGCTCGGGACGGCACACCTCGGCCGGCAGAGGAAGAGGAATCCTGGTCAGCGAGAGGTGTTACAGGACCGGAGGAGAGCCTGCTGCTACGATCTCGTTAATTATTAAACAGTTCTCAAAGAGATCCGCAAAGGAGCTCCATTCGCCTTGAAGCCGATAATTTCCAAAGCCGTTCACACGTATTAATCAGGTGAAAGGAAATGCATTTCTTGTGTTTGTGCTTCGTCACGACTACAGTCTACCAAGTGACGAGAAGAACGGCCGGTAGTTAGACAACTCGACTGCTAACACCAGGAACTCGGGTTCGAACCCCGATCGGGGACTAAATCCGTTCTGCTGTATTTCAAGGTTTCTTTCGGTCCTTCTCCACCAGCTAAGACGCGTTCTCCCTGCACCTGACAATAAAGAGTTCTAGAAGGATTTCGGTTCATGCGAGCGAAATTTCTCTGTCTATTGGCTCGCATTTTTTTTTTTTTTTTTGCCAGTCCAGTACACAGGGTTCCCCGACAGTAAGGGAAACTTGCTTGGTTACCAAGCTTATAATACCCTGTCCCACTGCTCTGCGATGCTCTTAGACCTCGATCGAAAGTGGCTTATTTCGTCGGCGGACTGATCTAGATCAACACGCATTACCGCAAGAGCACCAACACAAGACAACTGTCACCCCACCCCACACAGGTGACCTGATGACGGGGTACAGGGAGTGGGAGAAAAGATCGAAACAATTGCTTACTCTGTGGAAGTAGATAATTTAAATTATAATCATCTTTTATCCAAAAGTATGTATGCATGCATATATTTTGAAGTTAACAGCTGTGCGGAGTTTACTGACATAATGCAAACTGTGTAGGAATAATTCACTGCGGATGAATTCGGATAAGTTTTACTTAAAGTCAGTTTTTAGATTCAGGTGCCTTTTTAAGTGATATCTTCGAAGAGCAACAGAATATTTTCAGTGCGTTAAGTTTCCATTACATTAACTTTCTCCGACTTCCTTTGTTGTCGTTGTTGTCGCCGAATTCCCACATATAATGTTGATTTATGAAACTGTCTGACTCCACTCGTTTAATATCCTAAAGCCGCTCATCGCCGTGGAAAATACAGGTGAACGGATTGGGACCGATGAAACTTCCGGGCACGGCTCTAGTTCCTTCTTCTCCTTCGGTGAGTCTTCAAAGTAGAAAGTTTGCCGTTTCAATAAAGTGAAATTCTTCTTCTTCTTCGAAATATATATCATAGTCTCAGTAAAAGGAGCAGCAACTTCCCAGACATCTATTCCACCGGCCGCCGCTGGGAAGACGGCGCCGTCGACGACGAGGTGTCTGTCATATCTCTCCTCTCCCAGCAATTTCCGAATCTTTCCCGTCCGGAGTATTCTCGCCTTTGATTGCCTCACCTCGGCGCCCTCTTCTGGAGACACGGGGTCGGCGAAATAAAAGGATGCCAGCGCGAGCCGATAGCCTATCCGGCTGGAGATCTACAGACGTGAGCGAGACGGCGGGTCCCGCGCTCGTCGGTGATAAAGATAAGTTCGAACGCAGAGCGTAGCTTTTGTTCCGAGGCTCTTTCCTCTATCTTGTCGAAGATCCGGCTGTGCGCGATATTTTCGCTGGGGTAAAAAAAAAAAAAAAAAAAAAAAAAAAATAGCGTGGGAGATTACGATAGGAGATCGATCTCTCCTTCAGAAGTACAGTAGTCTGGCGGCACGCGCTCGAACATGTGTATACCCTTATCGGTACGAGACTCACAGGATTTCAGATTCGCACCTGAACGTCTGATCGGTCCCGACCGCTTCTCCACGTTCTTTCAAAAGAGCCGCGAACACCGTAGAACTGATCCGTAACCCACTGACAACGAGGGATTATATCTGTCGGCGGATTATCAGCACCGTTTCCTTAAAAACAACAACAAACAAAACCCCTTTTGAGACTGCATTCATATCTTTTTCATGATTGGAGTAGCCGTCCTAAAGATTCCGTTGCCATTTACTTAAACGCCAAAAAGGCTATTTATTTATTTAGAAAACAGTAAGATATAAGCCAAACATCATCGCGCAATGCTTCTGAAAAGTTGAGGTCCGACTGTTCACTCAGCGCGATATAACCATACAGTATGAGCCATTTGTCGGGCCAGAACACGTGATCAAGAACGCTTTAGCCAATTACTACAGTTGGTTGTTAGATTACGATCATCGAGGTTCATTTCCGGGCTCTGTTTGCCTTCTTGCGAGCTGCACTAGTACTATGTTTCTCTGTCTTTCTGCAAGACAAGGCGACTAAAGTGCGGAATCCCCTAATGGAAACCGGGTAAGAGAGTATTCCGAATTGTCGTGTAAACGGCGGAAGTTAGACGTCTAATGAACGCAAGATCTCGCCTTTTCTCACATTGGATGTGAAAATAACAGGTTAAAACCTTCGCCAAACCTTCCCGCTGACCCATGTGCGTTCGGAGGACACGGACTGGCAAACATCTTCTACGCTGGCCGTCAGTATCCCAGAGACCTGCCACTATGCGTGTTTTACGAAGGAAGGCGACAACTTTTATTCACGTTCCTCGCGGATGGATTCCCTGTTTCGGAATTGATGCCGGTCTCTGCAACAGCCGAAAGAAGCTGTTAGCGGTCACCGCAGCATCCAGACATGCAGCGGTCACGAAAACAGACGATTTATTTTTCTGTGCACGACAGCAAAACGTTGACTCCCTAACAACGTTAGTACTCACTAGCTTCGGATTAACCTCGTGTGATCGGAGAAATGAATAATACCTCCTTCGCTACCACGTGGTTTCGAAATCTCTAGAAAAATCAGTCTCCTAATTTCGACGAGCCCCTTCTATGACGTCGACGAAAACGGTTTCTCCTTCGGTCTCCCGGCTGAAATAGCATCATCGCCTTGGTAGGATGCGGCCCACCCCGAGTTTTACTCAAATCATCCCTCCCTAGCAGACACGAAACTGCACATTAATGAAGCTGCTTGAAAGAGGTAGATTTTGGTAAAATTGCAAAAGAGCGAGGGTTAGCAAGTCTACAAGGTAAAAGTATGAAGAAGATTGAATCGTAAACGTTTCTTTTTAAAACTTTTAAATATATTTCTTGAGCATTCACTGAAGTAAGCACTTCTCTGACTGTAGCTTTGTTCGATCTTACCAAATGTCTGTGTATATATATATATCAACGGTCTAATACAGTTATTTAAAGGAAAAGTATGCAGCGTCTGTCCATTTGAATTGCACTATTTTATTGGTTCTTTTTTTACATTTAGAAAGTGAAATTGCACAATTAACTTTTAGCGGACAAAGGATTTTAAAAGGGTCCTGGCATGACGAATACATTAGGTTTGCTTGTAATCTACGTTATGATCCAGGGTCTCAGCATAGCTTCTTCCTTTAGAATTACTGAACTCTCCCCTCTCAATAAAAAAAGTAAACCGTTGAATTCCTTTTACCGGAACTTAGTTACAAAGCTCCAAGCTATTTTTTTTTTAAATTAATTATTTTTTAAAAAAAACAGTTTTGTTAATTCTAAATAACCAAATGTTGAAGTTCTAATTCCTTGTTCGGAAAATTAAAAAAAAAATTAATTAAAATCAGAGTCAGTCTTTTGATAAAAAAACAGGAGAACGATAGAATTAATGAAGAAATAGTTGTATTTATTGCAAAATAACAAAATTCGGTGGTTTTATATTGACGATTTAATGTGAGGTTTTAGATTAATAAACAAAATTAAGATTTGAAGAAGCAAAGAGAAGCGCAGCTAATGATGTAATCAACGGATGGGGCTTTGAAGTGACCATGGTTCCTTCTGTCGAGAGCGCGAAGTTGGGCTGCTGTCAAAAGATGAGCGAAAACACTGAAAACACAGAAAGGTCGAGTTCTGTGACCTTTGTTGTACATTCTCGCATTTTGCTTTTTATTATCCGTACAGAAAAAATGTGCGGAAAATAAAGACCCCTCCCTTTGCCATCCGCCAACACGTGTCCGCCTGTCTAGTTGTTGTTCCAGCCTAGATCTCTTCGCACCGGTTCCTGTCCGTGAACGCGACGTTGTTCAGCCTCAGCAGATTTCTCCGAAAAAAAGAAAGGAAAAGAGGAGCTCAGGGTGCGGAAAAACATTGGGAAAAGAAAAAAAAATGTTGTCTGGAGCAAAGAAAAGACATCTCGAGGCAGGGTATAGTTAGTCGGTCGACTTTACGGTTCTAGGTGTCGCTGCCCAAGGGAGACAACCGCCGGTGAAGAAGTGTAGTGGTGCTGCGACTGTCTAATATGGAGCGTCGCCGGTCTGCTGTCACGCGGAGCTCGATATTTTCGACTTCAGGATGAAGATTTCTGCTAAAGCCCTTTATTTGTAGATGTGGGAGGAAACGGTAGTATTGACCTGCGGTAACTCACGCGGACGGCTGCGGGAGAACACCGAAAAATCAAACTCGGGGAGGGGCTCAACTTTATTAATCCGGTTTAGTGCAGTAAATCAATTGGAAAAAGATGTACAAACATAACCGTACAGTGTGTGTGTGTGTGTGTGTGTGTGTTGTGTGTGTGTGTGTGGTGTGTGTTAGCTAACTCAAAAAATAGATAAGCCTAGAAAATTATCTGATTAAAGCGCAAATTATATTTAAAAAGTAAAAAAAAAAAGAAATGTTTTGCAATGAATTTGTCTCTGCTCCTTTTTTTCTAATATTTTTTTGTTTATGTACACATTATATAATGGGGAAGTGACTGCAATCAAGTAAAATGTGTACAAATGTACGCAGTGATGTGAAATGCTGTGTGAATGCAACTCTATGTAAATGGCTGGTGGCAGCGTCATGGTATTGTGAGTCATCACACACACAAAAAAAAGGTTAGGGCCGCGTTGTGAATGAGGAAAGAATTAGTATTCCCCGCCGCTCAGTCCCCTTTCTCTACAGGCAGGCCTCGGCTTTAACTTCTCAGCAGTGTGGCGGTTCTCGGAATCTTTCCCGGCAGCGTGAACATCACCGTAGTCCCCTAGTTTGCTTACTGAGATGACAGAACTCGTCGTCCATGCTCTACGTCATAGCCACTGCTATTACGCCACTTTGTTTCTGCATCAATGACGCCCATGTAAGATGTGCTCGGCATTAGCTGGAGTGATCATTGTCACCATAACAACAGGACACGACTAGAGACGTCTTTAAACCGTTGGTATCGTATGTGGCGGTAACTTTGAGCAGGACCGAGGTATCATTTCATCGCCTCAGGTATCGTATGTAGCGTGTGTATGTAAGAGTGTGGCGGGACTGCATGAGATGGAGATGATAATATCCTTTTGGCAACATCACACAACAGAAAATATTGATGTCAATAAAATGACGAAAAAGAGTAAAAATATAGATATAATATATATATATATATATATATATATATATAATATATATATATATACGAGGTCTGTCGAAAAAGTATCCGACTATTTTTTTTCCCGTGGGAAGTAATGACGTTAGGGAGGCAAAAGTGTGCATAGTGAAGCCGAATGCGTGGTTTTTGGCGGGCTTGCTGGATGCATCAGTCGCTGTCAGGCGGCCATCGTGTGAGGTGCTGTACCACTTACTCGTGCATTTTCATTTCGCCCGTGATGACGGAACGTGTGGAGCAGCGATCTTGCATCAAGTTTTGCCAAAAGATTGGAGATACCCAAGCGGAAACAACTCACAAAATTCCACAGGCTTTTGGTGACAATGCCATGGGTGTTACCAAAATAAAAGAATGGTACAACAGGTTCAAAGATGGCCGCACACAGGTGGGGGGAGTGACCAGTGTTCCGGGAGGCCGTCAACAAGCCGCAATGCAGTTGTTATCGAGAAAGTGCGGACCTTGATAATGGAGGATTGTCATTTGATGGTGCGGGAAATTGGTGACGAGGCTGGGATCAGTAAAGATTCTGCACATGTAATATTAAAGGAGGATTTGGGTTTGCGTAGAGTGGCAGCGAAATTTGTGCCCAAGCTGCTTTCTCAGGAACAACAACAACAACTTCGTCTTGAGGTTGCGCAGGACCTGCTGGATACTGCCAACAGGGATCCTGAGTTCCAGAATACCGTGATAACTGGAGCTGAGACGTGGGTGTACAGGTACGACCCGGAAAGCAAAGCTCAGTCGTCACAGTGGAAGCACCCAACGTCACCAAGGTCCGGAGAAAAATCAAGGTGATGCTGACTGTTTTCTTCGACTACCGAGGCGTGGTGCATCACGAATACGCACCAGAAGGACAAACAGTTACAAAGGAGTACTATCAGGAAGTCCTCCGACGTCTTCGTGATGCAGTTCGGCGCAAGAGAGCGGATCTGTGGTCCTCACAAAACTGGCAGCTGCATCATGACAACGCCCCGGCTCATTTGTCGCAGCTGATCCAAGGTTTCTTGGCAAAGAAAGGCATTTCGCTCATTCGCCAGGCTCCCTATTCTCCGGACATGGCTCCTTCTGACTTCTGGTTGTTCCAAAAATGAAGATGTCACTGAAAGGCTCCCGCTTTGAGAGCCGAGAGGACATCATTACGGAATGCGACGCCGGAGCTGAGAGCCATTCAGGAAAAGCATTCCAGACGTGCTTCGAACAGCGGAAGGATTGCTGGGCTAAGTGTGTGGAGGCACAAGGGACCTACTTCGAAGGGGATTAGCAATTGAACCCACCAAGTACGTAATTTTTTTTTTCCATGCCTAAGGTCGGATACTTTTTCGACAGACCTCGTATGTATAAACAGACTTTATCATTATTACTTTTTTATATGCTGTAAATTTAGAAAGCAAGCAAGCAACGCTGGAAATTGTTAATTAATAAGAATATGTTAACATTTTAATATATCTGCCAGTCGTTGTGGTAGCACACTACCGTACAGGTGCGTTCCATGAAGATGTTCAGCATTACAGATGTACAGTGCACTAATTCAACATTGTTGTAGTGTGGTACCTTCTACGATGAGTATAAAGAATCAGATGATTTGGCTTCATGCTATGAACAAGCGATGACAATTGACGTCACAAGTATTTGTTATTAAAGATTAAAGCCTCATTTCCTATTATTTTACAATGATTGAAAAAAAATTATTTATTCTATCTACGCCCAGGTTTAATTGGATTCTGATCAGTTTACATATTTCCACGTCCTGTTTAAGCTAAGAAGTCACATGACCATTATTTGTCGACAGTAGTAGCTCAGCTTTAAAGTCTTATGGATGCTACTCCTCAATATGTAAAGAAGAAAATGGACACATTTTTACTCTACACTCTCTGCCCTTACACGTACACACTACAGCTAGAGATAGTTTTGTTGGGAATACCTTGTGCGCACGGTTAATACACTAAAGAAGATGTGATGCTCATTGGCTTCAGTGGAATAAATTATTGGGCAAAATCGTTATTTGGCAAGAATAGTTAATCAAAAACAACAAAGCGGTTAACTTTTAGAAATTTACGACAGCCGTAAGCCAACTCTCAAGAATCTATGTTAACCGCCAAGGATTATAGATTAGGCAGTGAAATAAATTCCCTCCTTATGGAGAACACATAAATCTCATTATCAGCTGATATGTATATATATTGTTCATATTCATTAAGTCTGACTGGATCCGATCTATATTTTCTTGTGGTTCATCCACCGCCAAATATGTCGCCCACCAAGGGAGCTAACAGAATTCTCGCGCGATCTCCCGAGAGCGAAGTGTCTTTCAGCCATTGGCGGAGCTATTGGCTACCGTCGCAGATAGGAAACGCCTCGGCCTCTAAGACACGTACGGATAAGCCGTGGGTGGTTTTTCGTTCTCGGTCAATACTGACGTGTTTATTGGCGAGATCTTTGGGCCCCCCTCCCCACCCACCCCATCCTCCAAACCGGGTTTCTGTTTGGCAGCGGCGAAGCTATGTGTCTCAGCTCACGTCGATAACGGTGTTTACTGGGCAGGGCCCGGAACACATTAAGGTTATTTCGTTTATGTCGGGTCGGATCAACGATGACGTAATTTACAGAATCAGCGGCCATCGCGAGCTTGACGCGGACGGTGCGAATGGTAACCAACAAAAACCCGCCCGATTTTTTGTTGTTGTTGTTGTTTAGTTTAGGTTCTGCATTCAAAGAAAATAACTTTTCCGGGCCATATGGCATTGACAGCATTGCGGCGTATCCAGGCGGAGACCGCATTCATATTTTCGAAAAGTCGTTTGATTAAACTTCGAATTCTGTCCACAAGGGGGCGATAACCGCTTCAAGCGGACAGCCGGGTCGTTTCTCTGGCGCTTCCATCTGCCGAACAGCATTTAACCCTTCACGATGCTGAGAGCGGATATGTCCGCTTTGACGTTTATAGCTGCCATTCGATGCTGGAAGCAGCTCTACTGCGATAGGGGTGGGGTGGGAATGGTACCCTCGCGTCTATGAAAGCCCCCGTGACTTCTCCGGTCCAATTCCTAATTTTATTTATTTATTTATTTTTTATTTTTGGTGGATAATTGAAATTTTTCCGGGCCGAAATGTAATTAAGCACCGAAAGGGTTAAGGCAGAGCTCTGCCGGAAAATGGTTAGGGCGTAGGTAGCGCGACGGGCAGGGAAGCAGTATGGCAAGCACCGTAGCCATAACATGGCGGCTCTACAAGGTTACCTATGGATGAGTGCATTAAAAAAACAGAAAACGCACGAGTCCTCATTTACCGCGGTCCGCACCCTGCTTCGCTTCTCCGTTTTCCCCGTCTAATTACAGGAAGTTGCTCAACCTTATTTAAAAAAAAACAACTCATCTTATATTTGTCTGGAACTGAACCCCCCCCTCACCTGGCCCAACATGGACACAGATGTCAAAACGTTGTCAATACGGTCTGCACATTTGTGTGGTTACGCGCTCTTTACCAGATATATGCTGCTCCCCAGAGGGCGCCACTGATGCTCAAGCGGCGACCGACTTGGTGGACGATCTAACCAAGGAGGCAGATCTCCACGGTTCCAGTTTCCGTAAAAGTTTCCGCGCATTGTTTTAAAAAAAAGACAAACAGCCATACATCTTTTGCTTCTGTCTTTAAAACTGTCATAATGGTAACATGTCACGTCGGGATCTCGAGAGGTTATTATCAGCTGTCTCTCGGTAGTTTAAGCTCGACGTGATGCGATATTGCGCAGAAAGACTGATTTTACGCTAATCATCATCAGTCAGGCGCTCACGGTCAGGTCCGTGGCTTGCTCACAACTGCACCAGGGAGACGAATAGTCGGGATGCTTTTCCGTTGCCTCCCTCCCTCCCTTGACGCTTTTCCAGAACTCTCTTCGCTTTTAGATGTTGGAGGGAACTGTAGACCCTAGAATGTTATTTTGGTTTAATTTATTTAACGCCGAATGTTACGAAACAAATAACAGGTGGCAAATGGATGAGAAAATAGGGGGTTCCCGTTAAAGGAAATCGCTGCCCCCCCTCCCCGAGAGCGACTTTCGGCCGGTTTCCGCGTAACGGCATCTCGGTATCGCGCAAGGTTCTGTTAACGAAAGGGTACCAAAAAATACACGTTTTTACCTCGAGTCTTCTGGGTACGATCGGCGTCCTGCAAACGGATGTCACCAAGCACCGTGGCATCGCGTGGTCACCGACATCATCCGCTCCGGGCGGGTTCCCTACACCGTCCGCTTTCATCGAACAAGGTTCAGCCTTGGAGTTGCTGACTTCCCTTTTAATGCGCTTCGAAAAGGAATCTCACTTCGGCGGGGAACATCTTGTTTTTATATCCTCTTGTCGTTAAGCGGCAAAACTCTCAAATTAATGTGTAAATTAACGAAATTATAAATAATTTACTCCCGGGATCGGAAATCACGCCATTTTGAATAGAGCAGTTGTATTTATCCCGAGACACCACATTTAATGTCTAAATTTAAAGAAATTAAAACTAATTCCTGTTAATGTAAAAACCCTTTTTTTTTTTGGTAGTCGGGGAGTTGTCCCTCCCGAGCTTCCCCTGAAGGTAGACACCACGGACAGATAACCGGCTGAGATGCCAGCCTAGCAAAACAACAACAACCTAAAAACCCGTTAAGGGGCCGTCAGGTAGACGTTTTCGCTTCCCGATTGTTAGGGATGCAACGTAACATGATGGATGTGTGTGTGGGGGGGGCCGTAGGAGGGAGCTGTACTACTTGAAGCGTCAAGAAAGAATTACCCCATCGTTGATCTTACTTACCGACGCGGGTAGCAATACCTTCAGTATGCGTCCACAAGGGGTGGACCGCCGAAGTACTGGTCCTCGAGCGGTGAGCGACTGTTACGGGAGGTGGTCCCTACTCTGTCCAGCCCGGCTTTCATCGTAGCCAGCTCCGCCAGGGGATTAACTCACCTGTTGTGTCCACAGCCGAAAGACTGCGCTGATACTGATTGACGTTTTGTGAGGGGTTTGCGAAACGTCACCGGCTGATCCCAATAAAGGCCAACGAGCAAATGGTGCTTGTAGACTTGAATTGAGCTTTTTAAATACGATTAAAGGGAACCGTTAAAGAGAAGCGAGCGCGGACGTGGCTGGTACATCTGTTGACGTAAGCGTACAATGTCCTGGCAGAGAGCAGAGAAAGGGAACAGATGAACAGCAGCCGCATCCGACACAAATAACAGCGAAGAGATTTACGGACATCATTTTATTATAAAATAAAGTTTCTATTTGTCATTAACTTATTCGATATAGCTGGAGTGACACCTGTCTGTCTGTCTGTGAAGTATTACAATTAAAAAAAGGCCATTTCCATTTGGACTTTAAGAAGCCGTCGTCGTGTACATCGGAGACCATCGCGGCCCAGTCCGGATTATTTGGGTCTTTGTTGCCCCTACGCTGATGGAAATTCTATTTAAAAAAAAAAAAAAAATTCGGATCCCAAGCAATGAAATCCACCCTGACTTCCACCCAATCTCCTTCACTTTTCCTCGCGTTTTCGCAGTAGTTCAGAAATGTTAAGATGGTGCTTCTTTAAAAATCTATTTCACGCAAACATGATCCGTAATTCGTAATGATCAAAAAGCACAAAAATGCCGTCAAACTTCAAACTTCATTCTGCAAACAAAGGAGCGGCGATAGATGAAAAACAGAACAGGCCGGGTGCTTGAACACGTGCACAGTCACGTGGGCAAAAAAAGTGGTCAGTGTCGATTTCCGAGGAGGAAGACCAGAGCGTCCATCAGCACAAACAACCGGTTATCGCCGGGAGAAAATGTAATAATAATAATAATAATAATAATAATAATAATAATAATAATAATAATAATAATAATGAAAAAAGATTGACAAGTAAAAAGTGACGCCATTTTCCTTGCCCGATGAAGTATTAGGTTATATAGGAAGAGTCCATCAGCTGCGCTTCTGATCCGCTATGCTCACAAAACTACCGAGAGGGGAAAGTCACAAGCTTTTTGACGTTTTCCAGATTTGCACAGCCACACGTTATTATAATTAATATCTGCCAAGAATTAAAGTGAACTAACACGAAAAACCGAAATGTAGTAAAGATTGACCGAAACGAATTGAAGATTTTGTAAAGAATCCCTATGGAGAATGTCGTTTTAAACAACAAAAAAAAAAACCACTTCTTAAAATGAGTTGTCTAAACTCGATCTTCGGTTTCTTACGTGGTATTAGGAGAAATCCATCCGTCTTTTCCGTAAGCTTATTTAATTAGAGTAGTCACTGAGGAGCAGCCTCCAGATATTGTTCGCTTCTGGCGCTCTCACGTACGCTGGATGTCGTACTGCGAAGGGAGAATACTCCTCCTGCCGAAAACCTGTCGTTTTTTGAGAGATGCGTAAACCCGGTCGGCTTTAACAGTTGCCGAGAAATCGCATAACTTGTGCCAGCTCCAAGCCTAGTGGAAAGGTTGTAGAGCGTACCCTCATTCCAGGCATTCGGGCAGCGCTATCCTAGAGGTATAGAGTGAGGTCGTGAAAACTACACGCCATTCCTGAGGTATTTAAAGTTAACACGAGGTCTACTGTCTGCGGTGTTTACGTGGCAGTCGTCTCCACAGGTTAGCGCCGTCTATCGTGCCACTAACCAGCTGCTGAGAACTAGTACGAATGATTCGACAAATAAGGGAAACAGACCCCTATCTTTCTTCACCCGAGCGGAAGAACGTGTTTTGTTTGGGTGGATTTTGAACTGTTATGATCATCATAATAGCAGTAATAATTTTTGGTTCATTGTTACAAATCTGAGTCTGGTGTTTACTAATTGAAACTTGCGTCCTCTTGTCATTTAATTATGAGACAGTAGAAGAATTGTGCACACACGCACTCACACGCACGCACTCACGCACGCGCGCGCCTTTGATTCTATTGCAAACCTAGAATCACCCACGACGAGTTTCTTTTTGGAATAAACGTGAAAGACGGACAATTAAAAACGTTGGAAGGATATCTGCAATGATTTTACTATTTTATATAAACGAGAGAGAAAAATTACAAGCGCGATCAATAATAATTCAAAGAACGTGCGCAGATGTGGGGATGGTGTGGTAAATCTCTTTGATCATAACTGTATAAATAAATCGGTCTTGTTTTTCGGAT